>JAIFGZ020000307.1:0-195716 GCA_019925245.2 Oryza australiensis
CCACGAAAGTTGTGGCCCTCGAGGGACCGAGCTCGAGGGGAGAACCCTTGGGTGAAACACTCTGGGAAGCACTCGACAAGCCATGCTTCCTCCATCCAGATGAAATTCACACCATCCGACAGTGCTACTCCCTCCAAGACCAAATGGTTCGAGAGGCACAAAACCCCCGACCTCCAAGGCCACGGAAGGGGGGAGTGCACACTCGAAGCGCTAGAAAGGGGACAAGCGACGGGAGGACAGCTTCTAGGGGCCGACCCACACTATCAACATGATCCTCGGTGATGAGACGACCTCAGAGAGTCGACGCCAACAAAAGCTCCTTTCTCGTAGCGTGAACACCGTCTCGATTGACTCGCCTAAGTGCCTTCGATGGTCAGAGGTTCCAATCTCTTTCTCTCGAGCAGACCAATGGACCGACGTCCCGAAGTCGGGTCGGTTCCCATTGGTAGGGGACCCAGTGGTGCTCAAGGTGCGTCTCAAGCGCGTTCTAGTCGACGGGGGGAGCGGCATCAACGTCCTCTTCAGAGATACCCTTCGTGAGCTCGGAGTCTCCCTCTCCACCTTTGAGCCTACGGACTCGCCGTTTTACGGCATCGTCCCGGATCGAGGAAGCCTGCCCCTTGGCATGATTTCCCTCCCCGTGATGCTTGGAACGCGGGAGAACTTCTGCACCGAGTTTGTAGGTTCTACATGGCCGACTTCGAGATGGCCTACCACGCAGTATTCCACCATCTGCCCTCGCCAAGTTCATGGCGATTCCCCACTACACGTACCTGGTCCTCAAGGTGCCAGCTCCCCATGGGGAGTTCTCCGTGCGAGGTGATGTCGCCACGTCTCACGCCTGTGAGTCTGAGAACCTCGCCCTCAACGAGGCTGCCGGTCCGTTGACCCGGGCAGACAGAGTTCCTCCCTAGAGTGCCGACCCAAAGGGGAAGGCGCCAATGGTTGAGAATGACCAAGTCCGGCACCGCCAGCATCGCGGCCTTCCACTGGCTCCGCCGAGCACAAGGCCGTCTCCCTCTCCGACACCGATCCCTCCAAGACGGCGCTGATCGGCTCGCACCTTGGGGAGAAATAGGAAAGCACGCTCGTCGACTTCCTGCGGGCGAACATTGATATGTTTGCTTGGAAACCGGCAGACATGCCGGAAGTACCCAGGGAGTTGGTCGAGCATGAGCTTCATGTTCCCCCCCGATGCCAAGCTAGTTAGGCAATGTCTACAACGTTCGCCCAGGAGCGCAAGGATGAGATCCGAAAGGAGTTGACTCAACTTCTAGATGCGGGTTTCATTTGGGAAGTGCATCACTAGGATTGTTTAGCCAATCCGGTCCTTGAAAGGAAGAAAAATAGGAAATGGAGAATGTGTGTTGACTACACTGATCTTAATAGGCATTGTCCTAAAGACTCGTTTACTCTTCGCCGCATCGATCAAGTCGTCAACTCTACCTCTGGGTGTTCCCTCCTGTGTTTCTTGGACTGCTACTCAGGCTATCATCAGATAGGTCTCAAAGCATCCGACCATGAGAAGACGTCTTTCATTACGCCATTCGGGGCCTTCTGTTACACCACGATGGCTTTCGGTCTAAAGAATGTCGACTCGACCTATCGCGAGCCGTTCAACGTTGTTTAGCCAGCCAGATCGGTCGTAACTTTGAAGCTTATGTGGACGATGTAGTGATCAAGACGCGGATCCTCGACGATCTCTTGCCCAACATAGCGCAAATACCGATGGAAGCTTAATCCCGAGAAGCATGTCTTCGGCGTGCCCTCCGGGAAGCTTCTCAGTTTTGTTGTCTCCAAGCGAGGAATCAAGCCCAACCCCGAGAAGATCTTTGCAATCCTGAACATGCAGAGGCCGTCCTGTGTCAAGGACGTGCATAAGCTCATGGGTAGCATGACATCTCTTGGGAGATTCATTTCCCGACTTGGCGAGCGCGGAGCGCCATTCTTCAAGCTGGTCGAGAAGGGCAAAGATTTTCAGTGGACGGTAGACGCCGACAAGTCCTTTGCCAATTTCGACTATGCTGCTGTTGATGCGAAAAACACACGCTGGCCTAGGAGATCTGCTTAGCTCCAGTGCAGGTCCTAGAATCGATGAAGCGCGGGTGTGTCAGTCAGTTTGATCCTACCACTGACAAGATATGCAAAACAACAGAGCATAAATCATATCGGCCGATAGGTCGATAATCAAAATAGTCGATCTGTTGACAGCTGATTGTGTGATTCCAGCCGATGCCGATGTCTAGATAACTCATCGGCTAAAACCCCGACGAAACCCTTATTGGTAGCCATCAGGAAGACTAGAGATACGATTCTAATCACGACTTAGTAGGTCAAACTGAATTGATGTAGCACTAAGTATGAAAAGAAACACAATATCTAGACAATCAAGCCCTTGACTAATTTTCAGGGTGGTAGATGTCTAAACTAATCTAATCTAGTAAACAGTTTAGCCGGTATCGGCATAGACCCTAAAGCGAGAGGCCGATAGAGCTAAATTGAGATACTAGGACTAGATTAACAGAGACATATGATAAGACCGGCTAACCCTCCGGTGAAACATTAGCATGAACCTATCGGCTTAACAAAACTTAGATTGAACGCTCCGATTTTTTCACTATGTAAATATTTATTGGGCCAAAAGTGCAACGGGCGTGTCACCCTTGTTTTTCTTTCAGATATTGAAAAACCATTTTATAATTTATTTTTACAATTTATATTAAAATATAAAGCAATTTACAAGTGAATTTAATGTGGAAAATAAAATTTCCTTTGGAAATATTTTGTTATATTCTTCATGCCCTAATTACAATACTCTATAAAATTTCAACATCTAATTTTAATATCACAAATTTCATTTCATAAATTATTTAAATTGAAGTGACAAATAAAAATCCCCTTCTCAAGCTTTGGGCCGTTTCTAGCCTAATTCCATCTTTTCTCCCCTCTCCCTCGCAGTCCCGCCGTAGCCTCCCTCTGGGCCTCCATTGCCACCCGCGGTAGGGCGGCCTAGCTCGGCATCTCTCTCCTCTAACCACCTCGGCTTGTTCCCCTATGTGTCCGCACTAACCTAGCAAGGCCGAGCTCGCCCACGTGCCTCCTCTGTGCCTTCTCACTGATAGATGGGGTTGATAGGTAGGGTTAGGGGCCCACCTGTCAGTCATTTTCCCTACCTTCAGCCACCCGAGCCGGCCAAGCCCCCTAACATTCTCGCGCTTTCCCGCATGCTCCTGCCTATGCCCCTTGTTGAAACCTGCATGGATTGGTCTTCTCCACGTCCTCCCCCGCTTTCCTACTCTTCCCATGAAAATTGCCGCCGACTCGTGTCCGCATCGCACCCACATCGCCGCCTCTATCAACTGGTGGTTACCGTCTCTCCCCACCTCATTCTCCCCCACCCATGAGCCTATGAAAGGGATCCTCGGACTTCCCTTTCTCTTTTCCCCCACCTTCCCAAGCTCGCCGCACTCAAAATCGTGCTCCCCATGTCGTGCCCTCGCTCTGCCACTCACTGTCATCCTCTAGTAGCCGCTCATCACCGTTTTTCACCAAGCCTCACAGCCGAGAGGAAAGCCAAGGAACTGCTCATCCAATGCTAAAGGCCGCTTGAGCACCGTCTTAGTCACGAGCTTGAGACTGTCACAATAACCACCACCTTCGGCAGTCGCTCGCCATTGATTAAGGTTGCAACTTCATGTGCCCTCGACACCTCCAGCTTCGCATGATGAAAGAGAAGCTCGGATGCCATTTCGTCTTCGTGATCCATCGCCAGAAGTCGTTGCTTGCCATCAAGCTGTGGAGACCCGCCGCTCGCTGCTAGCACCTTCCTTTGTTGTCCGCCATTGTGCAATTGTTGGTGAGAACCGCCTCGCTCTCTATTTTTGTTCGCCCTCTTCCATGCCGTCGCCCCTCTCCAGTGGTGGCCCTTTTGGCCTCGGGTGGCCACCGTCCGTTTGGGCTAGTCGACGAGCCTATCTCCATACGCCCTTGACTGTCCGATTCACCTTCGAGCGAATCCGGGCTATCCGCTTGGTGGCGCGCTCTGGGTGCCCTAGGCCACGGTGGGCACCATGTGGTGCGCCCGCGCTTGGGCCACATGTGGGCTTGGTCCACCGTGCACCATCTGTCTTGTCTCGTTGACGCATGGGGTCAACCGGTCAATGGCTTTCCCCATCGCTGATGCATTTAATCTCTTTTTCCTTCAAAATAATAAATATTAATTGCACCATATATCATATAAATTCCACAAATTCGTTAAAACGGCTCAAAACTTCTAAAAATTCATAACTAATTCATACGAACTCTAAATTGAGCTATTCAACTTGCAAAATTCATCTAAAATTGAGCTTCTAACTGTTTGTTTACTTTTTATATACTATTTTCTTGGTAACGAATTCATACGAACTCCAAATTGAATTATTCAACTTGTAAAATTCATCTAAAATTGAGCTCTACCTGTTTGTTTACTTTTTATATATTGTTTGCTTGGTTTATATATAAATGTGTAGAATCCATTGTTTTGGAGGATTGTCATCGTAGGGAAAAGAGTTCAAAATATTAATGGAAGAATCAAGGTAAGTTACGCATTCCTTCTTTAACATATTGAACCTAATTTATTGTTTACAAATAAAATGCATGTCTGCCTGCTTTTGACATGTCTACTTGACATTCATTCTTTGATAACCTGGGAGGATAACTTGATTGGCTCAAGTCATACTTGTGGCCTCGCTAAATATGGATCTTGCTTAGACTTGCTTAATTATTACTAGCTTATATAATGGGATAATCATGTTATTGATATTTAGTATATTAACGAGATGCTAACTTGAGACACTTGACCATGGTTTATTGGTCGTAATCATTCAACTAAATATGACTAATGTGTGCTGTGAGTGCATGATTTTGATAGATGTATCTATGGTAATTAACGATCGGTTGACGAGAAACCTTGAAAAGACTTATCATATAGCCACAAGCCAGTGTGGGCAAAGACTAGGCTTATATATAGCTCGCTCCTCTCCTAGGCATGTGCCTAGATGAGGGTGGGCATGATGGAGTTGGTTTGGTCTATGTTACGGCTAACCAGCTTTCGGATTCACATTGACACAAGAGGGGGGCTGCCCACCCTGGCTTTGGGTAGGGGTGAAACCTTAGTGTGGTATGAATGGTTAGGAGAAGTTTATGCGAAGGGTCCTCTCATAGCCTCACACTAAGGTACATCAGCAGTACACAGGCGTATGGAAACATGCATTGGGGCTGTGTTTTGTGGGTACATATGTGTACACCTCTGGCATGAGTAAAACTATGCAAATAGTCATATGGGCAATCGTCCAGATTCAACGTTACATATGAACTGGTGTAGTTTAGATGGTTGGGTTAGGCCTTTTCAAGGTGATGTAACGTTGTTTAATGGAGATTAATCTTGCTTTAGATAACAATTATTTTACAGTTTAAACTACAAATATTTACAACTACCTTTATACAAATGAGCCATACACTTCCCTTTCTCTCCCCTTGCATGACCGCATCATTGCTATATTTTCCCCTTTCAGAAGTTGAAGTATCTTAGTGTTTTAGGCAGAGTTATATGATCAAGGCTATATACCCCAGTTGAGCATGCTATGGAGTGTGGCTAAAGCCTCCTTTCCACTGCTTTCTATAGGTGTCGGTTGCCAATCATACATGAGTGTCGGATTTGGCAACCGACAATAGCTAGGCGGCACAAATGACTCTAGTCATCGGTGCCGGTTTAAAAACCGATACCTATGTGAGGTACGACCTGCAAGAAAAAGGCTCAGCTCAATTTGAGCCGATGCTTCAAATCAACCGAAAATAATCGAGCCGATGCTCCAAATCAACTGAAAATAAATCAAAAAGCAAGAGAGAAACAGAGTCACAAGTTCCTCACATAAATAAAGCTGATGATTGGAATCCCTCAAAACAAGAATGAAACAGATACCAAACAAAAAATCACATAATAAACACATCACACAATCTATCACACATCACAACCAATATTGACAAGTTCATCACTTGGATTTGGAAATTTCAGACCACTCGCTGCCACTATTCACCATGGAAAGGTCTGCCCACCCGCTGCCCTGCAAACAACCGCCGGTAACAAGATGAGAGAGATAGAGGATGGGAGGAGAGAGAAGACAGGGGTGGGGGATACTGACCTACCATGGATTGAATCTTGCGCCGCCACCACCACGAAGCCGTTGCCGTCGTGCCACCGAAGAGTCGGATCAACGGATCCGTCGCCGTGGAATCTTCGATTGTGCTAGTCATGACGACGCGCTCTCCGCCGTCTGTTAGTGATATGCCCTAGAGGCAACATGGAGATGTTGGATATCACGTCAATGTTTATGTATAAATGAATAAAGTGTTATTCAGTTCCATGAAATAGACATCTTGTATTGATCAATAAGTACGTGACTTATTTATGAGACTCTATATGTATGAATCTATTTCTAAACGATCACGATCATATGTCATATTGTTGGAACAAATATGATTCTAAGATCGGCATGTTTATTGATTGATGATCATGTCTCATAGATCATGGGTATGGAGATACCAAATCAATAAACATGGACATATGTGTTGAAGAACACATTGTTGGATAGACCCACCATGAGACACTACGGGAATTAATGTGCCATTAGTTGGTCTCGAGGTAGTGTTGGTACAAAGTCCTTAGACCGAGATCACCATGGATTCCAACATGTGTAGTAGCCTACTTTGGGACTACCAAACGCTATTCAAATAGCGGGTAGTTATAAAGGTAGTTTTCGGGTTTGCTATGAAACATGGAGTGGGATGTGAGTGATCAAGATGGAATTTGCCCCTCCTTTGGAGAGATATCTCGGCCCTCGAGGTAATGGATTATGGAAATGCATGGCCATGCTAAGTTGATTGAGGAGTCAATCAACGACGGATAATCCAATACGGTTCGAGTGAATGGTTAAGCTATTGAAGGGATGGCACACATCTTGCCTATAGCTTAACTGGTATCGTGAGGCAAAGGGATTTGTGTACACATTACAGGTTCAGAGCCGATATTATATTCTTGTATACTATGGTGTCAATATGTGCTGCTAGGCGCCGCTGTGACAGTCGTCGGGCTGAGTTGGACTCGAGCCGACGATCGGCTAAGTTAGACTATAGCCGAAACCGAGTATACCTGAACCTACGGGTCGCACGCTTAAGGGGATAAGAACAGGCATTCGAGTTGGACTCGGATACGGCTCGATCGGATAGGGATCCGATCGGATAGAGTCCTATGGGCTTACGACGTGTGGGCGGCCAACTCTATGAGATACGGATGAGATCCGATTTAAAATAGAGTCCTAATCGGTCACTAGTCCCAGTCGGCCAACTCTATATAAAGGAGGGAGGGGTGGAGAGTTGCGGTATGTCAATTGCATCGCGTGCAACAAAAGTCGCCGAGATCAATCTCCACGGAAACCCTCCCCACTTTCGAGCCAAACCCTAGCCTTGCATCGCGTGCTAGCACACGGGTGTTCGGCGTTGTCCCCGGACGTGTGGATACCGTAGAGGCGCGCTACGTTGCTGTGGCGTTGATCGGCGGATCGGTGTCTCCGGGAATCGGCTACACTTGTTCCGGATCGGATTGTCCGATTGGCTATTCCTGCGCTCTACTCCAATCGGTAACGATCTATCGGCCCTTACTTGCAAGTGTTCCTGGTTTGCGCGGTAGAAAATTTTTGTTTTCGGCTAGCGTAGCTTCCGCGTAACCCTTCGGTGGTATCGAGCTAATCTTGCTTAGTTCGGGTTTTAGATTGGATCTGGAACAAGTTTTGCGCACGGGTTGATTTGATCAATCGGTTTTACGGGATCGTTGAGGAGAGTTAATGGTAATTGCGTTCCTTGATATGTATCGGAACGGCGTAATGTGATTACGTCGAAGCAATTTCCATATAACTCGGTTTGAGTCGGCTTCGAGATAGCGTTCCTTGATAGTGTATCGGAACGGTATAATGTGATTATGTCGAAGCTATCTCGTAGTCCGATCTTGTTAGCTGCCTCGCGCTGCGCAAACCATCTCCCTTGATAGTGTATCGGGACGGCATAATATGATTATGCCGACATGGTTTCCGTAAGCGATTTCATAGATTGGATCTATGAATTTCGTGTGGTGTTCGGCGCTGCCCGGAAGCCCGCGAGGGCGGCTTCCCCTCGACCCCCGCCCGCTAACCGGCTAGCGGGACCGCCGTGTGCGTACCCCCTTATAGGTCGTCTCGATGCCGTAGCTCTGCGATAAGTAGAAAACGTTTCTACGCCTAACTTGTTTTTGCAGAGAATGCTTTGAGATGGTATGGCCCTATTGTATGTATGAGATGTATGAGATGCATGTGATGCATGTAATATTCTTTCATATGTGCAATCCCTGTAATATTCTTTCATACGTGCAATGCTTGTAATATTCTTTCACGACTGCGAGTCGATGTAATCTTCAATTAGAGCTTCTATAGTAGTAGCTTAGTTTGAAGAAATCAAGCATTCGGCACTCGAAAGAACGGTGATGAAGATGGAGATCCTGTACACCGGCATGGAGATGGAGATCACCATGTGAAGGGGGCCATACTATTTCATGATATTCTACTTGCTTTCATATGTGATATGTTTGTTTGATAGGATAGCATCCCTCACAAAATTAAGTAGTAATGATGCCCTTCCAAATGTTGCACCCGTCACCGTTATGCTCGTCAATGGTGGGTCCGCAAAGCGAGTGCCATTCTCTATCATAACACGAGGGGTATATGTCGACATATACAGCAGAGCATTTGGTTTACTTAACAAGGCTATCAAAACAGTTTTGGGCCTTAGGGCATAGGTTGGGGCCGGGCATGGAGATGCCACACCAACAACAAGAGTCACATAGAGATGTGATTAGCAAGGAGTTGCTTACCGATGTTATTAATCTTCTAGCAGTGATGCCAAAGCTCACTAGAAAATTAATTAACATGTGGATCTTGACCCAATACGTAACCTAGAGGGAAGGTGGAAAATACGTAATGGGAGTCTAATGTTAAATTGTTTAACAATGGACATAGCATAAACATTGTGCTAAACTTTGCTTTTCTGTTGTAGAATAAATGGCGGCTAATACTACACCCAAGTGCTTTTAATTTGCGATCTATTCTCGAAAAGGAAAAATTAAATGGAACAAACTTTATGGATTGGTATCGCAACTTGAGAATTGTTCTCAAGCAAGAGCGTAAGGAGTACGTTCTTGAAGTACCCTATCCCGAGGATTTGCCAAATAATGCCACCTTGCAAGCGCACGGAGAGCTTACGAGAAGCACACTAATGATGCCCTAGACATAAGCCGTCTCATGCTTGCTACAATGTCCCCCGAGCTTGAAGCAATATGAGAGCAAAGTGATGCTCACACTATTATTCGGGACTGCGTGGCATGTTTGAGAACCAAGCTCGGGCCGAGAGGTTCAACACCTCGAAGTCCTTGTTTGCGTGCGAGCTTGTTGAGGGAATCCCGTCGATCCGCATGTGATAAAAATGATTGGCTACATTGAGAGTCCGGAAAAACTAGGTTTTCCCCTTAGCCAAGAGTTGGCTACGATGTGATTCTCCGGTCGCTCCCTCCGAGCTTCGAGCCATTCATATTGAATTATCACATGAACAATATGGATAGGACCTTGGCTGAATTGCATGGGATGCTAAAGACAGTGAGGAGAGTATCCAGAAAAACGGTCATCATGTGATGATGATGCGAAGGCAAAGCGCAAACCACTGTCAAGAAACTTTGTACCAAGAGGAAGTTAACTCCCGATGAGATCGCGAGTGCCTCTAATGCAAAGAAGGGCAAGAAGGGTCGGCGGCATCGATGCCGTTTGCTTCTATTGCAAGGAGACAGCCATTGGAAGAGGAACGCAAGAAGTACATGGAGGATCTCAAAAAGAAGCAAAGTACGACTTACGCTCGGTATTAATGTTATAGACATTAATCTTGCTACTTCACCTCTGACTCTTGGGTATTTGATACCGGATCGGTAGCTCATATTTGCAAATCGTTGCGGGAATGAGAAGAAGTAGAGGATTGAGAAGGGGCGAGGTGAACTGCGCGTCGGCAATGGAGCAAGCGTTGCTACGCTGTCGGCACGCATACCACTTCATCTACCTTCAGATTAGTTTTGGAATTGAATAATTGTTATTGTGTTCCAACACTATGTCAAAACGTTATTTCCGCTTCATGTTTGCAAGCGGAAGGATATGATTTTAGATCAATGGACAATGGTTGTTCAATATATCTTAGAGATATGTTCTATTTTCATGCTCCATTGGTGAATGGATTGTACGTTTTGAATCTTGAAGCGTCTCCCATCTATAACATTAATACGAAAAGACAACTCTCTAATGATATAAACCCCACGTTTATCCGGCATTGTCGCTTAGGCCATATAAATAAGAAACGCATGGAGAAGCTCCATAAGGATGGATTGCTTCACTCTTTTGATTTTGAATCATTTAAGACATGTGAGTCTTGTTTACTTGGTAAGATGACAAAGGCACCTTTCACGGGACACAGTGAAAGAGCAAGTGATTTGTTGGAACTCATACATCGATGTATGTGGACCAATGAGCTCAACGGCCGAGGTGGTTATCGGTACTTCATTACCTTTACCGATGACTTTAGTAGATATGGTTATATCTACTTAATGAGGCATAAGTCCGAATCCTTTGAAAAGTTCAAAGAATTCCGAATGAAGTACAGAATCATTTAGGGAAAACAATCAAGTTTCTACGATCGGATCGTGGAGGGGAATACTTGAGCCAAGAGTTTGGTAATCATCTCGAAAGATTGTGGAATTGTTCCACGTTGACTCCGCCCAGAACTCCACAATGGAATGGGGTGTCCGAACGGAGAAATCGCACCTTGTTGGACATGGTGCGGTCGATGATGAGCCAAAGTGATCTTCCGTTATCCTTCGGGGATATGCTCTTGAAACATTGCGCTCACACTAAATAGAGTTCCATCTAAGTCGGTTGAAAAGACACCATATGAGATATGGACAGGGCAACCCCTAGTTTGTCTTTTCTCAAAATTTGGGGATGTGAAGCTTATGTAAAAGCGTTTACGATCGACAAGCTCACACCCAAATCGACAAGTGCTTCTTTGTGGGATATCCTAAGGAAACTAAGGGATATTACTTTTATAATCGGGAACAAGGCAAAGTGTTTGTCGCCCGACACGGTGTCTTCTTGGAGAAAGAGTTTCTTTCAAGAAGGGTTAGTGGGAGCAGGGTGCATCTTGAAGAAGTTCAAGAAACACCGAGAAAATGTTTCGGCGACCACGGAACCACAACGGGAGGAACAAAGTGTTGCGCCACCTTGTAGATACACCGGCCCACGGAGGTCCGAAAGATCACGTCGTGCGCTGGGTACAGTGCGGAACAACGAGACATATTGTTGTTGGACAACGATGAACCTAAGACCTATGAGGAAGCGATGGTGGGACCCGATTCCAACAAGTGGCTTGGAGCCATGAAATCCGAAATAGAATCCATGTACGACAATCAAGTTTGGAACTTGGTTGATCCACTGATGGTGTCAAAACCATTGAGTGTAAATGGGTTTTTAAGAAAAAGGCCGATATGGATGGAAATGTTCACATCTATAAGGCGCGATTGGTGGCGAAAGGTTTTAAACAGATTCAAGGAGTTGATTATGATGAAACCTTCTCGCCCGTCGCAATGCTTAAATCTATTCGGATTATCCTAGCGATTGCTGCATATTTCGATTATGAGATATGGCAGATGGATGTCAAAACGGCTTTCCTAAATGGAAACCTAAGCGAGGATGTATACATGATACAACCTCGGGGTTTTGTCGATCCAGAATCGCTGGAAAGATATGCAAGCTACGAAATCCATTTATGGATTGAAGCAAGCATCTCGGAGTTGGAATATTCGTTTTGATGAAGTAATCAAAGGGTTTGGTTTCATCAAAAACGAAGAAGAGGCCTGTGTTTACAAAAAGGTCGAGTGGGAGCGCAATTGTATTTCTAATCTTATATGTGGATGACATATTACTGATTGGAAATGATATCCCTATGCTTGAATCCGTCAAGTCTTCATTGAAAAATAGTTTTTCCATGAAAGACTTAGGGAGGCAGCATATATATTAGGCATTCGGATCTATAGAGATAGATCCAAGAGGCTAATTGGATTAAGCCAAAGTACATACATTGACAAGGTGTTGAAAAGGTTTAACATGCATGATTCCAAGAAAGGCTTCTTGCCCATGTCACATGGCATTAATCTTAGCAAGAATCGGTGTCCTCGGACACATGATGAGCGGAATAAGATGGGTATGGTTCCATATGCTTCGGCAATTGGATCCATCATGTATGCCATGCTTTGTACACGCCCGAGATGTCTCGTACGTTTTGAGTGCTACGAGCAGATACAGTCGAGATCCGGTGAAGGTCACTGGATCTGCGTAAAGAATATCCTTAAGTACTTGAGAAGAACTAAGGATATGTTCCTAGTCTATGGAGGTGAAGAAGAGCTCGTTGTAAGTGGTTACACCGATGCTAGCTTCCAAACGGACAAGGATGATTATAGATCGCAATGCGGGTTCGTGTTCGCTTGAACGGAGGCGCGATCGGTGGAAGAGTTCCAAGCGGGATCGTTGCTGATTCTACAACGGAGGCCGAGTACATTGCTGCTCGGAAGCTGCAAGGAGGCTGTTTGGATCAAGAAATTCGTTTCGAGCTTGGTGTGATGACTAGTATGTGGTCCAATGTCTCTCTATTGTGACAATAGTGGAGCCATTGCGCAAGCCAAGGAGCCGAGGTCACATCGAAGTCCAAACACATACTTCGGCGATATCATCTCATCCGCGAGATTGTGGACGAGGTGATGTCAAGATATGCAAAGTGCACACGGATCTCAACATAGCCGATCCGCCGACAAAACCTCTCCTCACCGAAGCATGAGGCGCACACAAGAGCAATGGGTATTAGATACTTACATGATTGACTCTAGTGCAAGTGGGAGATTGTTAGTGATATGCCCTAGAGGCAACATGGAGATGTTGGATATCACGTCAATGTTTATGTATAAATGAATAAAGTGTTATTCGGTTCCATGAAATAGACATCTTGTATTGATCAATAAGTACGTGACTTATTTATGAGACTCTATATGTATGAATCTATTTCTAAACGATCCCACGATCATATGTCATATTGTTGGAACAAATATGATTCTAAGATCGGCATGTTTATTGATTGATGATCATGTCTCATAGATCATGGGTATGGAGATACCAAATCAATAAACATGGACATATGTGTTGAAGAACACATTGTTGGATAGACCCACCATGAGACACTACGGAATTAATGTGCCATTAGTTGGTCTCGGGTAGTGTTGGTACAAAGTCCTTAGACCGAGATCACCATGGATTCCAACATGTGTAGTAGCCTACTTTGGGACTACCAAACGCTATTCCGTAATGGGTAGTTATAAAGGTAGTTTTCGGGTTTGCTATGAAACATGGAGTGGGATGTGAGTGATCAAGATGGAATTTGCCCCTCCTTTGGAGAGATATCTCTGGCCCCTCGAGGTAATGGATTATGGAAATGCATGGCCATGCTAAGTTGATTGAGGAGTCAATCAACGACGGATAATCCAATACGGTTCGAGTGAATGGTTAAGCTATTGAAGGGATGGCACACATCTTGCCTATAGCTTAACCGGTATCGTGAGGCAAAGGGATTTGTGTACACATTACGAGTTCGAGCCGATATTATATTCTTGTATACTATGGTGTCAATATGTCTTGCTAGGCGCCGTGTGTGACAGTCGGTGAGTTGGACTCGAGCCGACGATCGGCTAAGTTAGACTATAGCCGAAACCGAGTATACCTGAACCTGCGTGGTCGCACGCTTAAGGGGATAAGAACGGCATTCGAGTTGGACTCGGATACGGCTCGATCGGATAGGGATCCGATCGGATAGAGTCCTATGGGCTTACGACGTGTGGGCGGCCAACTCTATGAGATACGGATGAGATCCGATTTAAAATAGAGTCCTAATCGGTCACTAGTCCCGTCGGCCAACTCTATATAAAGGAGGGAGGGTGGAGAGTTGCGGTATGTCAATTGCATCGCGTGCAACAAAAGTCGCCGAGATCAATCTCCACGGAAACCCTCCCCACTTTCGAGCCAAACCCTAGCCTTGCATCGCGTGCTAGCACACGGGTGTTCGGCGTTCGTCCCCGGACGTGTGGATACGGTAGAGGCGCTGCTACGTTGCGCGCGTTGATCGGCCGGATCGGTGTCTCAGGAATCGGCTACACTGTTCCGGATCGGATTGTCCTGATTGGCTATTCCGCTGCGCTCTACTCCAATCGGTAACGATCTATCGGCCCTTACTTGCAAGTGTTCCTGGTTTGCGCGGTAGAAAATTTTTGTTTTCGGCTAGCGTAGCTTCCGCGTAACCCTTCACCGTCGACACCGATGGCACGGGCAGTGCGAGCCTTGAGGCCAGGAGGGGAGAGGCCGACCTCGCACCACCCACATCGTTCCTCGAGCAACTCCATCATGGCAGTGCCCTCGATGAACCAAACATGGATGCAAACCATGACATGGTTGGTGAAGGGCGAGGCACGGACGCGGTCTAGGCGGCACCATGCACGCGTCGCCAGGTCGAACCAGTCGCCGTGTATATCGGGAGAGAGTGGATTGAGAGAGAGGAGTGGGAGGAGGGGGAAGGAGGAGGGGATAAGGACGTCTGGGGCTAAAAAGAATCTCGCTAGTTCTCATCTGGCCTGCTCGGCCTGGCTCAATTTTGTGGGACCGATTCTTCTAAAAACTGACACCTATCATATATTATATGTATCGGTTTTTAAAAAAACCGATACATATAGTATTGATGTCGGTTTTTTTAGAATTGATACCTATTGTTGCTCAATAAAAGGTAAAGGTACCGGTTCTATATTTTTTCATCATGTGAAGGTAGAAAAAGTCTATAGCTGCCAGTTTTAAATAAACCGGTACCTATGAGCCGTTCCTATTATAGATTTTGTAGTAGTGAGCACTATAAGTCTCTCTTCTGTAACTTTTTATGTTTCGATCAATGTATTAATTTTTTATTTTGTATATCTTGATTCGTGAATAAAGATTTAATAAAGAAAAATAATTTAGAAAATGACTAAATTTTTCGAGATGATAACGTCCGAGGCCTTGGCGAGTCCGCCTCTGCGGTATAGCGATGTGATGCGAAGATGTGATTTTGGAATGATTATTAATTTTCTACTATCTGTTTCTGTTGTTATAGTGCTGAAAAGCAATCTGGAAAGTACATAAAGGAAAAGTGCATATGGGCGCCGCCCAGTACTAGGACTAGCACTGCTATAGCTCCAACAAGCCGCGTCAGTTCGCCTTTTGATGAGTGGAATGGGAAATTTCCCTGTCAGTCTGTGTCAAGCATGCATATCGTCCTCCACACCAAGATCGCTAGCTCCACTCGTACGTACGTATTCGCCTCCGAATCACGAGCGCTCTACTGCATGTCATGTACCAATCATTGGCCCGTGGATGCTATATTATATCTCTCTTTGTGTTAGATATAAGCATTTAAATAGAGATTACCCTACTAGAGAAATCATTTTTATTAAAATGTCAAAATCTATAATAGTTTTGGTTTGAGTTGCGCCCGAGACTAAAGAATATTTTTAGTCCCGGTTTAAAAAGTCTATGGATTTTTAGGAACATTAGTCCTGGTTCGTGACATAAACCAGGACTAAAGATCATCTTTAGTCTCGGTTCAAATATTGTCAGAACCTGTCAGAGCGTCGGACATCTTTAGTTTCGGTTGGTAACACCAATCGGGACTAAAGATGGCTTGCTTTTTATACTCCTTCTTCCTCCTCCAGCCCGAGCCAGCTACACTTGTCTTCAAAATTTTTCTCTAGCTAGAGGGGAGGTGCTACCAAAATTTCTTGTGATTTTGTTTTGGTGACAATACACAAATCTTTGCTATCTACAAGGTTAGCAACTTCTTTCTCTTACGATCTATTCTTAGCATTTCGCATTTTACGATTGTTTTCTATACATTTTCATCTCTAGATTTTTTTTAACATGAGGAGAAAGAAAATTTGTTTGAACTAATTATTTTGCTAAACACATTACATTATGTTGAGAAAAAAGTTAGAAAAAATAAAGAGGAAGAAAAGTATGCTTAGCACGTTAAATTTCTAGTCCATACAATTTTATCTCAAAAAATATTTATGGAAAAGGGTGAGAGAGAAACTTTTGGAAAAAAAGTTATAAAATAGATGACAAATGACCTTTTAAAATATATACAAAATAATTAATTAATTTTATATTTATCATTTTAAAAGACCTTTTAAAAATAATTCTAATTTGTTTAGAACAACACATTAGGTATGTTAGATTAGTATATAATAATTGTCGATTACATATATATAATTATTGTAATAATATTTAAATTATTTGAATTTCGTGAAATTTTCTTACGATCTTTGTGCATTCCATGTAGATGGATCGGCAATGGATGTACAACGTGGATCTACGGTCGAGACAGTTTATTCGAGGCGTGTATTATTTTTTGAGTGTGGCCGATGCCAACAAGCAGAAGGGTTTCATACGTTGTCCATGCAAAAAGTGCAAAAACGAGAAGGAGTATTCATGCCCACTTGTTTCAGTCGAGATTCATCCCTCACTACAATTGTTGGACATCGCACAGAGAGGTGGGGGTTGCAATGGAAGAAGATGAAGAAGACGACGACAACATTCCGGACTGTGGTCAATACGGTGGGTTTGAAGAGAATACAGCGGGCGAGCGCGGGCGGGGATGCTGAAGAAAAACGACGGTGCCGATGACCTTGGTCAGATGTTGCACGACGTACAGGGGGACTGCGAAGGCGTAAAGGAGGTGAAAAAATTGAAGCGTATGTTGGTGGACCACAAAAGGTCCTTGTACCCAGGCTGTGAACAGGGGCACAAAAAGTTGGGTACCACGCTGGAATTCTTGCAATGGAAGGCCAATAATGGTGTTAGTGACAAGGCATTTGGCGAGTTACTAAAACTCGTGAAGAACATTCTTTCAGAGGAAAACAAATTGCCGGAATCAACGTACGAGGCTAAGAAGTTAGTATGTCCTCTAGGACTGGAGGTACAGAAGATACACACATGTCCTAACGATTGTATCCTCTACCGCGGTGAGGAGTATGAGAACCTAGAAGCATGTCTGGTTTGTAAAGCACTTCGATACAAGATCAGACGAGAAGATCCAGGCGAAGTTGACGAACGGCCCTCAAAGAAAAGGGTTCCTGCTAAGGTGATGTGGTATTTTCCTATAATACCACAACTGAAGCGTCTGTTCAGGAACAAGGAGCATGCAAAAATTATGCGTTGGTACGCGGAAGAACGCCTACAAGATGGCATGCTGAGACATCCCGCTGATGGGTCACAGCGGCGAAACATCGACAGAATATTTGAAGACTTCGGCGAGGATGCAAGAAACCTAATGTTCGACTTAAGCACGGATGGCATGAATCCTTTTGGAGAGATGAGCAGTGGGCATAGCACTTGGCCTGTGACGATGTGTATCTACAACCTTCCGCCTTGGCAATGCATGAAGCGGAAGTACATTCAGATGCCGGTTATTATTCAAGGCCTGAAGCAACCTGGTAACGACATCGATGTGTACCTGAGACCGCTGATCGAAGATCTAAAACTGCTGTGGAAGAAAGAAGGTGTTCCCGTGTGGGATGAAGATAAACAGGAGAGTTTAACCTATGAGGGTTGCTGTTTGTTATCATCAATGATTGGCCTGCACTTGGCAACCTATTCGGACAGTCAAACAAGGGGTACAACACTTGCACCCACCGTATGGATGAGGCGAGTGTACGTACTGAAATACGTAAGAAGGTAGTGTACATGGGCCATCGTCGCTTTCTTGCTGCAAGCCACCCTATCCGAAGAAGAGGCAAACATTTTGATTAAAAGGCAGACCATCGTACTAAACCGAAGCATCGCAACGGATAGGCCGTTTTTGCCATGGTGAAATACCTCAAAGTAGTATTTCGAAACGGACCCGACAACCAATCTATAGCAAGTGAAGGTGGTCACGCGGCGATGTGGAAGAAGAAGTCAATTTTTTGGGAGTTGCCCTACTGAGAAGTCTTGGACGTCCGCCACGCAATCGACGTGATGCACCTCACCAAGAACCTTTGTGTAAACCTACTAGGCTTCCTAGGTGTTTACGAAAAATCAAAATATACACTTGAGGCACGTAACGATCAGAAACATATGGCACAACGCGATGGCCTTCACACGCAACCAAAGGAGAAAGGAGCACAAAACATAAGTCCAGCCAGCTATACACTGAGCAGGGCAGAGTAGGAAATAATGTTTGAATGCCTGGAGAGCATCAAGGTACCGTCTGGATACTTCTCGAATATATAGGGAATAATAAGAACGAAGGATAAGAAGTTCACAAATCTAAAGTCCCATGACAGCCACGTGCTGATGACACAACTGCTTCCCGTTTTAATTCGGGGTATCCTTATTGATAATGTCCGAGCAATAATAACAAAACTATGTGCTTTTCTGAACACAATTTCATAGAAGATCATCAATCCAGACATACTAGAAGACTTTCAAAATGATGTGGTCCAATGTCTTGTCAGTTTTGAGATGATCTTTCCGTCTTCCTTCTTCAATATCATGACGCATCTCCTATGCCACCTTGTCAAAGAGATCCGTATCCTCAGTCTGGTATTCCTACACAACATGTTCCCCTTCGAGAGGTATATGGGCGTTCTAAATAAATACGTCTGTAACCGTTCACGTCCAGAGGCCAGCATCGCCAAGGAATATGGAACAGAGGAGGTGATTGAGTTTTGCGTCGACTTTATTGAAGACCTCTGTCCCATCAGGGTGCCTGAATCAAGCCATGAAGGTAGACTACGGGGGAAGGGAACTCTTGGAAGGAAGGCAATAATGAACATAGACAATGACTTGTACAGGAAAGCACATTGGACCGTGTTGCAACAATCTTCCTTGGTGGCTCCTTATATCGAGGAGCACTTGGCGATTGTTCGCTCGGAAAACATCGGTAAGACGGATGGCTGGATTACACGCCATCACATCGATGCATTCCCTGCTTGGCTGCGACAACGTCTCATGGGCAACGCGAGCATTGACCAACAACTAGCCTTCTTGGTGAGGGGACCATCTTGCTCGATCACCACGTTCCAGGCATATGAAATCAATGGGTACACATTTTACACACAGACCCAAGACTTAAAGAACACGAATCAGAACAGGTTATCCGCATCGATGCCGTGAGATACGATGGTACGGCTAGCACATATTACGGCAGCATCAATGACATATGGGAGCTGGACTATGGACCTCTGAAGGTCCCTCTATTTCGGTGCCAGTGGGTTAGGCTCAGTTGTGGAGGCATAACCATTAATGCATGTGGGATGACAACGATCGACCTGAGCAAGGTTGGATACTCAGACGAGCCCTTCCTCCTTGCCAATGATGTACGGCAAGTTCTCTATGTCAAGGACATAGCTAGCAAATCAAAGAAGGGGAACGGTTCGACGAGCCAAAGCACCACGTGGTTCTCCCAAGCAAAAGGAAAATCGTAGGAGTCAAGGATAGAACTGACGAAGATTATGATCAGTTTGACGCGCAACCTCCATTGGCGGTTGCGGTTGACCCGAGTATCCTCCTATCAAATGAGGACACCCCTTACTCACACAACGATCGTAACGAAGGAACAATTGTACGGAGAAAGTATGTGAGGACAAATGTCACTTAGCTAAATTTATCTATGGACGATGTAAATTAAATTGAATCATTGAATATTATTACTATCATTTGAATTTATTATAAATTATTATAAATTATTGAATCTATTGTAAATTATTGCCTTCAAGACCAGGGGTCTCAACATTTCCTTCTCCGATGTGTATCTAGAGTGGTTTCAGTGGACCATCGTAAAATTTGCATGTCAGTCTCTCTTGCATCCATCATTGCTTAGCTCTCTATATATAGCTGCACTATCCAATCATTGCCATATCTCTCGCTATTCCAAGTTTGATGGAGAAGAGCAAGAAAAAAGAAGCACTGCCAACATTCTCCATGACTTCAGGAAGCGGCTTCGTCGATCGCCAGCTTCACCATCCGGTCCATGTGTTTGCTCATTAGCAATAGAACATGAACCGCTTAACATTCTCATTGACTTCAGGAAGCGGCTTCGTCGATCGACAGCTTCACCATCCGCTCCATGTGTTTGCTCACCGGCAGTAGAACATGAACCGCTTAACATGAACGAATTTGTATATGTTACAGGGAGCGATGAGTAAAAACAGCAAAAAGGCTACTATGATGGATCATGACATGTTGAAGAGACCAAGATCGGTGAAGAAGGTAGGAAAAAGGCGTCGAGGCCTCTCCACGGATCATCAGGAGCAGCTGGATGCGAATACGGATGAGACGACTAAGATAAACTATTTCAAATAGGTCATATGTTAATTATATATTATTATTTAAATTTAAAATAGTATTAAATATGACAAATGTTAATTATATGTTATTATTTCAGTTTAAAATATTTTTCAAATAGGCCATATGTTAATTATATATTATTATTTAAATTTTAAATAGTTTATTATTATTTAAATTTTAAAATTTTCAAAATATTATTTCAATTTTTAATATTTTTGTTAATTATATGAACATATGTTAATTATATAGGAATATATGAACACATGTTAATTATATATGAATATAAAATATATCAACGTATGAACATTATAATTATATATGAATATAAAATAGAATATAATATGACCCTGCAAAACAAACCGGGACTAGAGGTGAATTTGAGTGGGCGGGAAACCATCTTTAGTCCCGGTTGGTGGTTACAACCGGGACTAAAGATGGCCACCTACCTGGGCCACGTGGCTGCCGCCATCTTTAGTCCGGTTGGTGGTTCCAACCGGGACTAGAGGTCCTATCTTTTGTCCCGGTTGAAGCCACCAACCAGACTCGCCATCTTTAGTAGGTTGGTGGATCCAATGGGACTAGAGATTTTATCTTTTGTCCCGGTTGAAGCCACCAACCGGTACTAAAGTATCTTTTGTCCCGGTTGTTGGATTCAACCGAGACAAAAGATGTCGTTCCTATATATAGCAAGGGCCTCACTGCGGATCCAACACTTAGCCATTTTCGCACTTCCTTACTGGGCATCGTCTTCGTCTTCGTCGCCATCGCCGAGCCCCAGGACGCCACCGCAGCACGCCGTCTCCGCCGTCTTCGTCGCCGTCATCGTCGCCGGAGGACCGCCGCACCGTCGTCTTCGTATCATTCGCAGGTTAGCGTCGCCGCCCCCAGATTTTCCCACATGATGCGCTAGGGTTGGCCGCCGTCGACGCCATCGCCATCGCCGCCATCGTCGCGGTCGCCACCGCCGCGCCGCCGTCGCCGTCGCCACCCCCCACGTCACCCGCTCCCTCGCCGCCCTCCACACGGACCCCTAATCCCCATGCCGCCGCCCCCTAAACCCTAAACCCTAAGGCCGCCGCCCTTCCCTCTACGTCGCCGTCGTGGCCCTCTGCATCCTCGTCGCCACCGCCGCCGCACTCTGCCTCCCCTATGCATGCATATTTGTATATTTGGGATTGGAATTGATGCAATGTATATTTTTCAAGTTGGAATTGATGCAATGTATATTTGTATGTGTATGTTATTTTGTGAAATTTTGATGTGTGGAATTTAAAATGTTAGATGGACTTTATATGTGAATGGACTGTTTATCTAAATTTGAATGCATGAAGATTGTGAATTTTGAATTTTGAATTTTGAATGTGTATTTAAATTTGAAATTTGAATGTGTATGTGAATTGTGAATTTTGTATTTTCGAACGAACGAGAACGATAAAATCAACAAAAGGACGTAAACGAACGGACAGACGGACGGACGAACGAACGAGTATTCGTTCGTTCGTGGGCAACGGACATGGACGAACAGGCGAACAGACGGACGGGCGAAGCAGGCAAGCAGGCAAGCGAAGCAGGCGAAGCAGGCGAAGCGAGGCAAGCGGCGAAGCAGGCGAAGCGAAGCAGACAAAGGACAAACGAACGGACGGACAACGGACGAACGGACGAATGGACGGACGGACGGACGAACGAACGAACGGATGGACGAACGGACGGACGGACGGACGTGGACGACTGGACGAACGTGGACGAATGGACGGACGGACACTCGTTCGTTCGTTTGTTCGGTCGTTCGTTCGGTCGTTCGGTCGTTCGGTCGGTTGTTCGATCGGTCGTTCGTTCGGTCGTTACAACGTACATAGGCATGCAACGACCGCTCTCTCTCCTTTCCTCTCCACTTCCACTCCTCTCCACCTTATCTCCTTCACATCATTCTCCTCTCTTTCTCTCCTCTCCTCCAGATGATCGTACTCACGGACGTGAACGAATGATAGAACGAACGAACGATAGTTTAGAGTTAGGGTTAAGGGTCCAAATGAACGGATGTGAATGATAGAACGAACGGTCGGTCGGTCGTGTTCTAGCAAAGAGAAACAAAAGAGAAGAAGAAAGAAAATATAATACGTAGTCCGGCACATGCTAGAGACAAATGTGCATATCTATAATTGTGATATTCTTTAGAAGTCTCTTCTAGGATTGAGAGAATCTGTGATTCTGAATCCATCTTCTTCTTTTTGTCTTTTTTTACGTAGACATATATGATTTCCCTGAATAATTGATACATGTATTAACCGAATAAATTTTTTTTAGAATTCTTTGATTAAGTCCTCAACCCACAACAATCAAATGGCGGATCGTGACGAGGAACAGTTTCTCCTTGATGAGATCGCACGAGGAACAGAGTTTTACAACGAGGAGCAGAAAGAAGATTCAAATCAATACCTCAACGAGGAGGGGAACAAGGGGGGGACAAGCAGGGGAACGAGGAGGGGAATGAGGGCTCCGCCTCCGCCTCCGCTGGATAGAAGAGGGCATGCGGGCAACGCAGCCTCAGCAAGAACATAGAGGGTCGACATGTCATAAAGGAGGTAGCATCTGACGGTCGACCAATTGCCCCAGAGGACGCCGCAAGGAAGTTTGTGGCGCACAACGGATGGGTGGTGAGGGATCACGTGTCCGTAAGCATTGCCAACTGGAGGCGATCAACCAAAGGAGGAGATGAGCAGAGATATCTCCTAGACTCAGAGAAAGAAATGTTGTGGACTACAATGCTGCAAACGTTCACCATCCCAGACTCACAACAAGCAAGGGTCAAGGAATGGACGTTAAAGAAAATGGCATAGCTCTTCAGGCACTACAAGAAAGAGTTACACAAGAAATATATCCTGAAGGGCCAGACCCCTGACTTTGACAAGTTCCGAAAGCTCATAGATCATTGGGATGCTTTTGTTGAACACAAGACTGGGGAAGAAGCACAAGCTATCATAGAAAAAAACAAGGCCAATGCAGCCAAAAAGAAATACCATCACAGGCTTGGGTCAGACGGCTATAAGAAAGCAATGGAGAAATGGAAGAAAATGAAAGCCGACCTTGAAGCGCGAGATATCGTTCCAGGCACAGCCAACTGCCCGGAACGATCAAAGCACTGGTTTTATGCTCACAGGGGCTCACTTAATCCCGTCGATGGCACAATTATCTTTGGTGATGAAATTCAAGAAGCCGGACGGAGATTAGAGGAGGCGCTGCAGGCCACTTCCTCGGGCGCGTTCAGGCCCGACAGAGAGAAGGACGAGCTAACGCTTGCTCTCCAAAACCCAGAGCACCCGGGGCGTACGCGAGGAAAAGGCGTCGTCCCCTGGAAATACGGGTTCCAAGCTGACGTCGACACATACAGGAGCCGAATAAGGTCAAAGCAAGAGCAGGATGCGAGGTTCGCTAAGATGGAAATGAAGCTCTCGTAGATTGTTCAGATTGTGGACAAAAGGCTGGCCCTAAGGTTGGCAGAGGAGCGGAGCCATTGGGTTAGCCAACAGCCGGATCCAGCAACAGCCGCTCAACTACAGCAGCAGCGCAGTTGCTGCGCTTCAACTGAAAATGAAGGCGACTTGGCCCCACAAGCTGAATCGGGTCCGCCATGCCTTGTTGATGACATCAGACAGCGGACCCCATGTGAGCTGCACATTCCGCTAAATAACATAACAATAAAGGTATGTTCGTACTTTTATGTTGTACGTATATTTCCTTGAATAACTTGTCAATCAACGTTCATTACTAACTAATAAGCAATCTTCTCGAACAGGTCGCTTCGGGCATGGCCATTCCAGTAGACCGAGACGGCACCTACCACACCCGGCCCGTTCCACCTGCATACTCGAAAGTTGAAATTGAACAGGTAGAACACGGCTACGAAGATCTCGAGCTGGATATCCCCGGAGGACACGGGGAGCTGACGCTAGGAGAAACAACTCATGGAATATTTCTTTGGAGGAAGATCTTCATAAAATTCCCCGGACGAACAGCGTCTCCTATCGTTCCACCGCCCTCGCCTCCATGTGGGCTTTCTCCTCCGCCTCCTTCGCGGCCTCCGGCTCCTCCGCCTCCTGCGTCGCCTCCACGAGCACCGACTCCAAAACGGTCGTCTCCAACTCCACCGCCTTCTTAGTCTCCTCCGTCGCCACAACGAGCACCGACTCGTAAGTGGACAACATCTTGAGCCTTGCGGTCAATGTCAACCAGCAGTGAATCAAGAAGCAAGAGGCCTAAACTTGACCCGCTCCCACCAGCCCCAAAGAAAACAACGTACGACATGACTCCAGAGGAGCTACACGAGGCCATCCAAGCTGAAGTCAAGGCCCACTTCAAAAAGAAGTCTCCTGAGAAGCCTCGTGAAATCCCCCAGGAGACCAAGTACTTCTTCAAGAAAACGTACCTAACGCCACAGCCTGAACCGCAACCTCAACCGCAGTCCGACTATGACAGGACTATTCGGAACGCTGCTGGCAAGGCGAAGAGAACAGGCAAAGATGTACCCCCAGCTCGGCATGCAACCTCAGAAACCTCTGGAGTTCAGCACAGTTCCAAATGTTAGATCAGAGTTAAGACAATTTATGGAATTTGCTAGAATTTCAATGGGTTAATTACATGGCCATGCTCCCCTGGCGAAGGCTCCACTGAAATACAAGTTCAAACTTGGAAAGCCTCTTGTAAAGCCGGATCAAGTGAAAAAGCTACCTACACAGATGTACCGCTTCCACAAGTGGTACATGTAAGAATCCAGCAAGGGTAGAGAGATGGTAACGAGCAGATATTCACTGGACTATTTCTTCGATGGAGGTGACGACTTCTATATCCGATTCGAAGACATATTCGACCTGTACCAGCTTGATGCCCTCGATGTCTCACTTCTAGCCACGCGGTTTCTGTAAGTATCGTTTTTTTATTTCGTTTCTTACCTCCTTGTATTTAGCTGACTAAAATTCTTTTTAACCGTTGTAGAATGGCGATCCAATACTGCAACAAGCACGACTGTACCAAACATGGGTTCATGGATCCACGCAAAATCTACGGCATATTGGTTGATCAATTTCCTGATCCAACAGTGGACAACATATACAATACGTTGATGCAGAACCACTTTCGGTCGTTTATCCTTCTGCCCTACAACACTGCGTAAGTTTTTTCTTCCTTCCGTACCGATTTCAATCCCGTGTGCATACATAAATTTTTATATGTGTTATCTAAACCAATTTGCGAGATTCCTTGGGTTACATTAGTAATTGACATGGATAACTCGCGGATCCATGTCTTTGACTCAATGGATAAACCGAGTCCACGTACGCAAAGATATTTGAAGCTGCTAACGGATAATGTCATCTTACTTGCTATTGCATATATGCGGTTCTCGGATAATTACTAGCTTACTTTCAACTCACGTAGGGCATGGGAACGGCTTCGGGCTAATGTTCGCGGAAATTAAAAAGATAAGCTCTCCGTGAGGATGAACTTTCCAGTGAGTAACATGCTCCAAAGTTGTTTTGAATCATTACTTTATTCTAAAATATGAAATGTATATTAAATCTGTCGTCGTTTCTCCTTTAGTGTGCAAAACAGTCGCAGGGCACCAACTTATACGGATACTACTTCTGTGACTACATTCTCCGCTTTGTGACCGATGTCACAACTATCGACGATATAGATGTACGTATAACAGTCATTCATACATTACGTCTCGATTTCTTATTCACTTTATATATTTATTTCTTGTTTATTCAAATTAATGACAGCTTAAGTAAGAGACAACCTCCCCCACAACACTTCCATATAAGCTGCTCAGGAAGAATTGATGAGATTTATAAACGAGCAGATCATTGATACTGCGGGGGAGTTCTACTTTAATTTAAGTAACTTAACCACCGGATCCATAAAATAGATAATTTTTTGTAACATACGAAATATATGTGGATATTGTACATATGTGTACATATTTTGGTAATATATTATATGTGTATATTTCATTTCTTAAGTTCATTTATATGTGTGTAACTTATATATTTATACATATATATTATATATGTGTGTAAAATATGTATATGTATAATATAATATATGTGTGTAATATATAGGAAAAAGACTTGAAAGAAGTAAATAAAAAATAAAAAAATCTTTAGTCGGTTGGTGGCTCCAACCGGGACTAAAATGACGGATCCGACCACGTGGCTCCACCATCTTTGTCCGGTTGGAGCCACCAACCGGACTAAAAATGGTGGATCGGTCACGTGGCTTCGTCATCTTTAGTCCGGTTGGAGCCACTAATCGGGACTAAAGATGCATCTCTAGTCCCGATTATTTTAACCGGGATTAGAGATAGCGATCTCTAATCCCGGATTCGTATCCCGGTTTGACAACCGGAACTACTAGGGTTGCTAACCGAGACAATTGTGCTATTCTCCAATAGTGTTATTTATAAAAAATTAAGATAAAAGATTAAGATACAAGGTACCGTGTGGTTAAATGTAAGATGAGAAAAAAATTAAATAAGAACTATGATTGATATGCTAAATAGTAGTGTATAAGTGTTTGTATAAAAATTAAATTAATGCTTATCGTGTGAAAAGAGAGAGGGAGTATTTTACAATGCTGCGTTGCGTGGACGCGTGCCTGCTGCGTGGTCCATGCCGCGGCGGAGGCGACAGCTAGATGCCGATATGAATATGATACGAACAACTTGCTTGTAGCCGGCGGCGGCGACGGCATCGATCGGATCGGATCTTGCTTATTTCTTCTCAGCCAGCCGCCGCCATCGCCATCGCCGTCGAATCGAGATCGATAGATATATCGATCCCAACTGCCTTTTGGTTTGGTAGAGGGACGATGCATGCATGGGTTTGCGGCGAGCGAGGCCGTCTTTTTAACTGTCGGCAGAGCCACCGGCGCGGCCATGTTTGGAGCCATGCAAAAATGTAGTGAGAATTAGGCAAAAATGTAGTGAGAATTCGGATTTTCTTTTTCATGCATGCAACCAATAATTTTGATAAAGACACACGACATGACGAAAATATCTGAAACAATAATTTCGGGTGTCTCTCCTTAATATTTATTTTCCCAGTTACTTATATGGTCACCACACTCACCGATCCGTACAAATTTGTCTTCTAACACACGGCGCGCTTAATACATGCTCGACCTAAGCAAGTAATTATTCCATTATCTTATGAAATTAAATACAACAGTTTTGGCCTTTCACGATGAGGCATTTTCGTTAAGATCAGCAAAATTTCATCATGGATCGAGTTCTGTTACGATCATGTGATGAAAGAGTGTCACCGCAGAAGCTCCGTCTAGGATTACCAACTGTGACAAAAAAGATCATCCATCACAAATGTTCATGATGAATCGGCATCGCCATAGCATTTGTTGGTACCGTCTAACAACTAGCAAGCTAGTAGTATGACGAAACTTCGTCACCGTGTTTTTTTCGACTCTCATGACAAATTAGGCATGATAAATGATTCCATATAATCTCATATTTACGACTGGGACCGGCTAACAACAGGTCCATGAAGAGCGTAATATATACTGCCATCGTGTGCTTGCTAAACTTCTGATGTCTAATTTTTTCACAGCATTTAAATTTCTGTGCGAAATTTAAGTGGGCCACATGGGATATAATAGATTTTTCTATGTGGACCGTTTAAATCGATTGCACGGGATAATAGTTCTTTTCGTGTGGTTAGGTCACCGTACATGAAAATTTAATTTTCGCATATTTTTTTGGTGTGTAGGCTGATCTTTCGTATAAAAAGATGTATTTTGACCCGTACAAACAAAAAGTATTTCTATAGTAGTGTTTGTGACGGCCCCGTATCGCTGTGACCATTTTTTATGACAAATACGTTAAGTCGTCACTAGAATCGGCCGAGGCTGAATTTTACGATATTTTTTTGAAATTTTGTGACGATCGATGTGTTGCAATTATTTCTATATATGGATAGCACATCCGCGGATTGGCACCAGCATTTAAACCCTTAGAGATAGAGAAATGCATCCGCGACTTTATTTTACCACACCATTAGTGCTTCCTTTGATACAAACATTTTCTTTTAACAAACAAGATTTTAAAATGTGATTTTAAGAACACTTTTAAGTGATTTTTAGTTATATTCCTAGCAATCATGAAAAGATGATGGACAAAAGTGACAAAAACAACTATTTTTTTAATTTTAATTCTAAAATTTAAAATCAAGAAGTTTTTAAAACAAAAGTTGTGCTAAGAGCGTATTATAGGTGGTTTTGTATGTGGAAAATATGTTTTTATGAAACAAGGTATGTCTCAATGTCGAAAGATACGTCAACTTTCATGCCCATATCAAGTTCAGGACTTAAACTTAGTGTAAATACGAGTACACATGTCAAATTAACTTTCAGATGACCAACCATAAAGAACCTTATCAAGTGAGCTACGTTAACTTTGTCGAAAATAACCATTTACATGTGTTGTGGGACATTTGAGCAGTCCATATTAATTATTTTTATGTATTTGATTACTAGAGATGGTGTCTGTAATGGGATGGGATGTGTCATACATGAAGTTTTCTATATATAAGTATGTGAGTTCCCGTCATATAGAGAATCGAGTCATCCATCGACCAATAATTAATTCGTCAAACCTAGTATATACTACTTTCGTTCCAAATTACTTTGTCTGATTCAGGTTGATTGGTATTAAATAAGGTTTGAAATAAAAGACATGCTCTCATCAAATAATTTATGATTGTGAATAAAAGGATGTTTGAGGTAGAATGATGAGAAAATTAAATTAGATTTGATTGAAGGGTTACGCGGAGGCTATGCTACCCGAAAACAAAAACTTTTCTACCGCGCAAACTAGGAACACTTGCAAGTAAGGGCCGATAGATCGTTACCGATTGGAGTATGCAACGGAAATAGCCAATCAGGATTATCCAATCTAGAACTGTGCTGGCCGATGACAGCCGATTCCTGAGGACAGCCGATTCACCAATCAGCCGATTCGCCGATGTCGCAGTCGATCCGAGTCGTCCGACCACGTTCTCGTTGCCGATCTGCCACAGTCGCCTCGCTCCGATTACATCCGATTCGCAGCCGATCAACACCGTGGAACGTAGCAGCGCCTCTACCGGTATCCACATGTCCGGGGATAAAACGCCGAACACCCGTGTGCTAGCACGCGATGCAAGACTAGGGTTTTGGCTCGAAAGTGGGGAGGGTTTCCGTGGAGATTGATCTCGTCGACTTCTTGCGCCAAATCAGATTGATTCGGTTCAATTCAATTCACGTAACTCTCCACCCCTCGCCCCTTTATATAGAGTTGCCGGTTGGGCCTAGAGGCCCATCGGGACTCTATTTTGAATCGGATCCTATCCGAATCTCATAGAGTTGGCTGGCCGGACTACGTAAGCCCATAGGACTCTATCCGATCGGATCCCTATCCGATCGAGCCGTATCCGAGTCCAACTCGAATGCCTGTTCTTATCCCCTTAAGCGTGTGACCCTGTAGGTTCAGGTATACTCGGTTTCGGCTATAGTCTAACTTAGCCAATCGTCGGCTCGAGTCCAACTCAGCCGATCTGTCAACAGCGGCGCCTAGCAGCACACATTGACACCATAGTATACAAGAATGTAATATTGGCTCTGAACCTGTAATGTGTACACAAATCCCTTTGCCTCACGATACCAATTAAGGTATATGCAAGATGTGTGTCATCCCTTCAATAGCTCAACCATTCACTCGAATCGTATTGGATTATTTGTCTATTGATTGACTTCTCAATCAACTTAGCATGACCATGCATTTCTATAATCCATTACCTCGAGGGGCCCAGAGATATCTCTCCAAAGGAGGGGCAAATTCCATCTTGATCACTCACATCCCACTCCATGTTTCATAGCAAACCCGAAAACTACTTTTATAACTACCCAGTTACGGAATAGTGTTTGGTAGTCCCAAAGTAGACTACTACACATGTTGAAATCCATGATGATCTCAGGTCTAAGGATTTTGCACCAACACTACTTGAGACCAACTAATGGCACATTAATTCCTGTAGTGTCTCATGGTGGGTCTATCCAGCAATGTGTTTTCTAACACATGTGTCCATATTTATTGATTTGGTATCTCCATACCCATGATCTATGAGACATGATCATCAATCAATAAACATGCCAATCTTAGAGTCATATTTGTTCCAACAATATGACATATGATTAGAGATCGTTTAGAAATAGATTCATGCATAAAGAGTCTCATAAATAAGTCACGTACTTATTGATCAATACAAAATGTCTATTTCATGGAACTGAATAACACTTTATTCATTTATACATAAACATTGAAAATGATATCCAACATCTCCATGTTGCCTCTAGGGCATATCACTAACAGGCTATGCATGAAGCGGAAGTACATTCAGATGCCGGTTATTATTCAAGGCCTGAAGCAACCTGGTAACGACATCGATGTGTACCTGAGACCGCTGATCGAAGATCTAAAACTACAGGAGAAGTTTAACCTACCAGGGTTGTTGTTTGTTACCATCAACGATTGGCCTGCACTTGGCAACCTATCTGGACAGTCAAACAAGGGGTACAACGCTTGCACCCACTGTATGGATGAGACTGAGTTTACGTACCTGAAACACTGTAAGAAGGTAGTGTACATGGGCCATCGTCGCTTTCTTGCTGCAAGCCACCCTGTTCGGAGAAGAGGCAAAAATTTTGATCAAAAGGCAGACCATCATACTAAGCCAAAGCATCGCAATGGAAAGGCCGTGTTTGCCATGATGAAAGACCTCAAAGTAGTATTTGGAAAGGGACCCCACAACCAACCTATAGCAAGTGAAGGTGGTCACGCGGCGATGTGAAAGAAGAAGTCAATTTTTTTAGAGTTGCCCTACTGGGAAGTCTTGGACGTCCGTCATGCAATCGACGTTATGCACCTCACCAAGAACCTTTGCGTAAATCTTCTTGGCTTCCTAGGTGTGTACGGAAAATTAAAAGATACACTTGAGACATGTAACGATCCGAAACATATGGCACAACGCGACGGCCTTCACCCGCAACCAAAAGAGAAAGGAGCACAATACCTAAGTCCAGCCAGCTACACTCTAAGCAGGGCAGGGAAGGAAATAATGTTTGAATGCCTAGAGAGCATCAAGGTACCGTTTGGATACTGATCGAATATAAAGGGAATAATAAGCACGAAGGATAAGAAGTTCACAAATCTAAAGTCCCATGACTGCCACGTGCTGATGACACAGCTACTTCTCGTTATAACTCGGGGTATCCTTCCTGATAATGTCCGAACAACAATAACAAAGCTATGTGCTTTCCTGAACACAATTTCATAGAAGATCATCGATCCAGAAAGACTAGAAGACTTTCAAAATGATATGGTCCAATGTCTTGTCAGCTTTGAGATGATCTTTTCGCCTTCCTTCATCAATATCATGACGCATCTCCTATGCCACCTTGTCAAATAGATCCGTAGTCTCGGTCCGGTATTCCTACACAACATGTTCCCTTTCGAGAGGTATATGGGCGTTCTAAAGAAGTACGTCCATAACCGTTCGCGTCCGGAGGCCAGCATCGCCAAGGGATATGGAACAGAGGAGGTGATTGAGTTTTGCGTCGACTTTATTGGAGACCTTCGTCCCATCGGGGTGCCTGAATCAAGCCATGAAGGTAGACTACGGGGGAAGGGAACTCTTGGAAGGAAGGCAATAATGAACATAGACAAGGACTTGTACAGGAAAGCACATTGGACCGTGTTGCAACAATCTTCCTTGGTCGCTCCTTACATCGAGGAGCACTTGGCGACTGTTCGCTCCGAAAACATCGGTAAGACGGATGCCTATATTACACGCCATCACATCGATGCATTCCATGCTTGGCTGCGACAACGTCTCATGGGCAACGCGAGCCTTGATCAACAACTAGCCTTCTTGGCGAGGGGACCATCTTGCTTGATCACCACATTCCAGGCATATGAAATCAATGGGTACACATTTTACACACGGGCCCAAGACTTAAAGAGCACAAATCAGAATAGCGTTGTCCGCATCGATGCCGTGGGATACGACGGTACGGCTAGCACATATTACGGCAGCATCGATGACATACAGGAGCTAGACTATGGACCTCTGAAGGTCCCTCTGTTTTGGTGCCAGTGGGTTAGGCTCAGTGGTGGAGGCATAACCATTGATGCAAGTGGAATGACAACGGTCGACCTGAGCAAGGTTGGATACTCAAACGAACCCTTCGTCCTTGCAAATGATGTACTGCAAGTTTTCTATGTCAAGGACATGGCTAGCAAATCAAAGAAGAGGAAAGGTCCGACGAGCCAAAGCGCCACATGGTTCTCCCAGGCAAAAGGAAAAATCGTGAGAGTCGAGGATAGAACTGACGAAGATTACGATTAGTTTGACGGGCAACCTCCGTTCGTGGTGGCGGTTGACCCCAGTATCCTCCTATCAAATGAGGACACCCCTTACTCACGCAACGATCGTAACGAAGGAACAATTGTGCGGAGAAAGTTCGTGAGGACAAATGTCACTTAGCTAAATTTATGTTTGGACGATATAAATTAAATTGAATCATTGAATATTATTGCTATCATTTGAATTTATTGTAAATTATTGTAAATTATTGAATCTATTGTAAATTATTGCCTTCAGGACCAGCGGTCTCAAATCTTCTCTAAGGGTGTTTCTTCGATAAGGGTCCTTATGACGGCCGAGGTGCGACTAGCAAAACCAAGCACCCCGTGCCCAGCCGAAAACATGTTTGGGGAATTTTGAAGGGGACATTTATTGCCACGGCTAAACAGCCAAAATTTTCATCATTTACAAGTTATTCCTTAGTCTAATTATTGAAAACATCTAATTGTTTCTATTCAAGCATGTCTAAGCATATTCTTAAGTTTGCTACGAGTACCACATACATAGAGTGCTCACTAGTTTTATTTTTCCTAGGGTTATCAAGGATCATAGTAATACAAGTAATAGGGCTATAACAAGAAGAATCGGTAAGGCTAAATAAAACAGTGATAGACGCAGGAATTTAATAAGACAAAATGCCATAATTTAAATAAACATAATTTTGTAAACTGGGATAACAATATGATCAAAATGACATGACTTGCCTTGCTCCTTCGAACAAATCTTCTTTTCCTCGCGAGCGCGAACCTCCGAAACAATGAAGTCTACACGCTGACACGCAGAACAAGAAAAACCCTAATAAAACCAAATGAAAAATACAAGAAAACTAAACAAACATGTAGAGCTCATTTTAGATGAATTTTGCAATTTGAATGGCCTAATTTGGAGTTTGTATGGATTAGATATGAATTTTAGAAGTTTTGGACCATTAAATGGATTCTAGAAATTAAATTAATTTATTACATAATTTTTAATTATTTTTGGAAGGAAAAGAGTAGGATGACGACAAGGGGCAAGGATGGCGGAGGGGCGGCTCACCGTGTGCTCAACAACGAGAAGAAGCGGCGCAGGCGCATGACGGCAAGGGAAACCGGCGCTCAGCGACGACAAGGACGGCGAGCTCTGGTTGTGATCTGAGGACGGGGAGCGGTGGACGAGGAAGAGCATGATGCCGCAATGCCGAGGAAGGAGACGACGATGTCAGGCGACACATCACTGAGGCGGCAGAGGTTGCCAAAGTGGCGTCGGCAAGGCTGAGGGAGAGGCACCATGGGCAACGGGGTTTCGGTGTGTTCCGGGCAAAAACGGCCTTGGCCGAGGTGGAGGGCGATGCTGCGATGCCGTAGGTGTCAATGGCGCAGCCAACCGGCGCACGGGTGAGGAGTAAAAGCCGACCGGAGTTGCGCCGGTGAGGTGGATGGGCAGGCCGGCACAACGGTCTTCGGGTGAAATAGAGGTGAGGCCGGGGAAGAGGAGGTGGCTGCGAGGCCGGTGGAGGTGGTTGCAAGGTGCGGCGCTTTTCGGCTTGACGGGGAGGGGTGGCGAAGTTCGCCGGCGCCGAGGAGAGAGGAAGCCGAGCGGAGGAATGGAGGGAGAGCAAGGGAGCTCGAGGTGGTGTGAGGGGAGTGAGGAGGGGGCTGGGGGCTCCCTTTTATAGGCCGGAGGAGGGGGATCGTCGTCGGGGAGAGGAAGGGGAGGGGGTCGGGAAGAGGATGAGCCGTCGGCCAACAATGGTGTAGTTCAACATATAAATGCGAAATCAAAATTCAACATGAGTTCGTGCGGGATTGGATAAAGATTCATGGGAGAAATGATGATGAGGAGGAGAGGAACCGATTTTTGTGAGTTAATTGGGAAGGGAGTCGACCAGGGAGGGAGAGGAACGGACCGGCTATGGTGGTGTTTAACGGTGAAGAACCAAATCGAAATCCACCATGATATATTGTGGGATTGGATGGGAAATTATGGGAGAAATGGAGAGGAAGAGGTGAGGATTAATTCCCCTCAATTAATTTTGGATTTGAGCAAGTGATTTGACGGGATTTGCGAAGGAAGAAAAGAGATTGCTGTTCAGATGAACAGTACACAGGCAGATGGAGGAGGAAGACGACACTGTAGCAGAGCGAGGCAAAGGAGACTTTTCCTTCCAAACTTTCTTAAATTTTTATCTATACTTCCAATGCTCAAATAATTCCAAGAAAAATCCTGAAATTAGATGAACACTCAAAGTATTTAATAAAAATTCAACCAGATTATTTCTTGATTAATTAATTTATTTAAATAATTACTTACATATTCTTTGTATTATTAAAATTATTTCTGGGCTCCAAAATTTCACGAAAAATTCAGAGAGTACTTTAGGGCATGGAGAATATTTAAAAAAATATTTCTAGCCATGATTTTTAAAGAAAATTTTTATTTCCTTAATACTTTCACTTGATTAGTATGCTTTTCATTTTATTTAATTTCTAGAAAATGAATTATTTAATGATTTTTAATCCCACACAAAAATCGGGCGTGACAAACTTACCCCACTTACGGAATCTTGTCCCAAGATTCGAGGCTAGAAAGAAAAAGGGTATGGTGGGTTGGGTTGGTCTGCTGACTTCTGCGATTTCTTTCTGACTCACACTGGTTGATTCTCTTCGCTCTGACCCTGATCTGATGGCAGGAGTTGAAACATCTTGCTTTCCTTGACCTGCACAATTAACATTGGCAACTTCGGTACTCTGAGAATTGACCCTATTGAATAGGAGCTTGATGGGGTTTTCTTTAAACCTTTTAATTGACCTTAGTAAATCCGCAGATTTCGAATGTTTTCGGAACTGCTCCTAGTCCGAATGACAAGAACTCCAAGAAACTGCTTCAACTGCCTCTTATCTTGACTATGGATGTTTTTAGTTGCTTGCTTCCTTAGACTGGATTGTTGACTTAGTAGTTCAGGTGTACATCACAACTTAACGTGTCGTCTTGAGATGTTGTGACCACGCCAATACACAGTAGTTGACTCCTTGGGGTCTGCCCAATCGTCTTGCTGGTTGAGCCACCAAGCGGAACATTTTCGAGTTAGACCAAGTTTTCTACGAGTTCACCTTACCAAGGTAGTGGAGCTTTCGCCTGACTGCGTTTGATGATGTTACTACCCTTGAGAATAATCAACTTCTTTGTTTTCTTTGGAACTCTGATCTGTAGACTTGATTCTTGGTCAGTCCATGAAATACTGTGGGTGCCCATTCATTCGGGAAGGTTTAGAACACCACATCCAATTAACGATGGAAAGTTCCACGTAACGGTGACTCTAATTCCTCTTGCCATTCTGGCTATCTGGTGACTTTCCCATCTGACCTAACGGTTGACAAGACTGTTTTGCTTTTGGATTGACTGAGGCATACCAAAACTCTTGATGATAAGTTGACCAAAACCTTCCTTCCTTCTTGAGCACTTCATCTCATCTTCGGCTGATGTCCTAGCGTTCATGTCCCATGAACTGTTTCTTATATCCTGACCTTGCTCGGTGTAATCATAGTCGGTGGTATGCATTTCCTTCCAACATGATGGCGGGATTGGTGCCATCGTCTTCTAGAAACTTGGCGGTACACTAGCGGGAGTAACAGGTGCTTGCATTGGGGTAAGCTGGCCTTGATTTTGATATTGACCCCAAACTTGCATCTGAGCTTGCATCTCTTGCTACGTCTGTTGTTCTTATTGTTGTCCTCATTCTCTTTGGCACGACCAGCGCGAGATGAAAGAGGTGGAAAAGAGATGTTGCTAAAGATAAGACCTTCACCCACTTAATACTGATCTGAAATGAGTGAACTTTTATTGTTCAAGTTGACTAGACAAACAACCTAGTATGGTCACATCCCCACCACTGGTGTAAACCATACACCTGCACACAGCAAACAACACACGACCTAGGAACTATCGATACTACACTTCTAGGGAAGATTGGGTTTAGGTACGCTCCGAAAGACTTCGCTTGATCCTCGAGAACGCTGACCGCGGGCGGCTTGGCTTGATCTTCTTGCTTGAAGCTTGAGGCTTGACTTGACTTCCACCGGTTGACGAGCAACTAGGTTTTCCTCTAGGTTCAACATCTAAAAGAGGTGGAGGGGAAAGAGTGAAATTTGGCAAGTTACTTTGCAAAGAGCTCGGAGGATAGAAGAGACATTTTCGGAAATAAGGTTTTCACAAACTTGTCCTTAGGGTTTGACCATTTGGCTCAACCTACAGTCGAGATGGCTCTGATACCAACTTGTCACACCCAGAAATTTATCCCAAATTTTCAGACTATTTTGTGTATTAATTCCCTGTCCAGGACCAGCCAGGGTACACAAAATGACAAATAAATACATAGATCCAAACGAAAATTAAAGCATATAAATATACTTACAGAAGAGGCTCTTAGTCCTCACACTCGAAAGAAAGCAGCGGCAGCGGAAAAAGACGATCCTAACGGGGCTTCAGCTCCACTCCACAGGCAAACTCAACTGGGGTCTGAGCCTTGGTCCTCTAACACCGTCTTCAACTCGGAGGCACTACACTCGAAAAGGGAAGGAATTGCAAAGTGAGTACAACCACCGTACTCAACAAGCCATCTTTGGAAGAATGCAAATATAATGCAAGGTGGTACAAAGGATTCATATATAGGGTTGTTTTGCAGAAAACAAGCATTTCAAAGCATTTAAATATTTTAAGGCATTTTAATAAACACGAGCCTATCTCTAGTCAAATTATTATCAAGTCGCGCAACAACACGATCTTGCCTTAACTCAGGCCAACATGTGCTAACTCCAAATCTTTCAGTTTTAAATAGAATTAAACTCTAACTTGGGTACAATGCTCGGCTTGCCCATAACCGAGGGCGCGGCTGTTCGAATAGATTTACTCTGATCAGAGGTGTACATCTTTACCCACCAGACATGTCTTCCTCACGTGTTGCGACGTGCCACATGCCACCATGGCATACAGACGGAAGCCATGACATAACTCATCGTTTAGTACTGCCCTAAACAAAGATGACCGACATAGACTTCCCCCGCCAGGTGCCTTGGGTCGAGCAGACAGTCTATGCCTCCAGGCATCTCAACTCGTTCTGAGCCTTCACTTTCCAGAGATGTCAGCCCATGGGCTTCAACCCTTCCAAGGGCTTCATCCATCCCTATCCGTGTCTTTTTTGTTTCTGACCGTACTAGTCGACATGTTGAGCCTTACCCATTAGACAGGTGGTAGTACGGAAATGCTTTGCAACAGAGGCCCGAAGACCGGTCCTTATGACGGCCGAGGTGCGACTAGCAAAACCAAGCACCCCGTGCCCAGCCGAAAACATGTTTGGGGAATTTTGAAGGGGACATTTATTGCCACGGCTAAACAGCCAAAATTTTCATCATTTACAAGTTATTCCTTAGTCTAATTATTGAAAACATCTAATTGTTTCTATTCAAGCATGTCTAAGCATATTCTTAAGTTTGCTACTGAGTACCACATACATAGAGTGCTCACTAGTTTTATTTTTTCTAGGGTTATCAAGGATCATAATACAAGTAGTAGGGCAATAACAAGGAGAATCGGTAAGGCTAAATAAAATATTGATAGACGCGGGAATTTAATAAAGCGAAATGCAATAATTTAAATAAACATAATTTTGTAAACTGGGATAGCAATATGATCAAAATGACATGACTTGCCTTGCTCCTTCGAACAAATCTTCTTTACCTCGCGAGCGCGAACGTCCGAAACGACGAAGTCTACACGCTGACACGCGAAACAAGAAAAACCCTAATAAAAACCAAATGAAAAATACAAGAAAAGTAAAAAAACATGTAGAGCTCAATTTTAGATGAATTTTGCAATTTGAATGGCCCAATTTGGAGTTTGTATGGATTAGATATGAATTTTAGAAGTTTTGGACCATTTAAGTGAATTCTGGAAATTAAATTGATTTATTACACAATTTTTAATTATTTTTGGAAGGAAAAAGAGCTGGGATGACGACAGCTGATAAGGATGGCAGAGGAGCGGCTCACCGTGTGCTCAACAGCGAGAAGAGGCGGGGGCGCACGGCGGCGAGCGGAGGAAAGGCCGGCGTACGGGTTCTGACGCAAGGTCTGGCGCTTCTCGGCTTGACAGGAAATGGCCGCCGAAGTTTGCCGGTGTCAAGGAGAGAGGAAGCCAAGTGGAGGGATGGAGGGAGAGCAAGGGAGCTCGAGGTGGTGTGAGGGAGTGAGGAGGGTGCTAGGGGCCCCTTTTATAGGCCGGGGGAGGGAGAGGGAAGGGCGTCGGGGAGGGCAATGGCCGGGGAGAGGAGGAGGTTGGCCGGCCATGGTGGTGCTCAACCATTGAAGAACAAAATCAAAATCCACCACAAATTATTGCGGGATTGGGTGGGGAATTATGGGGGAAGTGGAGAGGAAGAGGTGAGGATTAATTCCCCTCAATTAATTTTGGATTTGAGCAAGTGATTCGACGGGATTTGCGAAGGGAGGAAAGAGATGGTTGTTCGGATGAACACTACACGAGCAGCTCTAGGAGGAAGACGACACTGTAGTAGAGGGAAGCAAAGCACACTTTTCCTTCCAAATTTCCTTGAATTTTTATCTATATTTCCAATTCTCAAATAATTTCATGAAAAATCCTGAAATTAGATGAACATTCAAAGTATTTAATAAAAATTCAACCAGATTATTTACTGATTAATTAATTTATTTAAATAATTACTTAAATATTCTTTGTATTATTAAAATTATTTCGGAGCTCCAAAATTTCATGAAAAATTTCAGAGAGTACCTTAGGACATGAAGAATATTTAAAAAATATTTTTAGCCATGATTTTTAAAGGAAATTTTTATTTCCTTAATACTTTCCCTTGATTAATATGCTTTTCATTTTATTTAATTTCTAGAAAATGAGTTATTTAATGATTTTTAATCCTGAACAAAAATCGGGTCGTGACAACGGTCTCCTATGGTTCCCGACGACAGCGGAGGGGAGGCCGAGGAGCGGCTCGGCGACGCGGAGCCAAAGGAGGAGGCGGCACAGCCCAGGAAGGCGCAAGGCGACAAGGAACGGTGAACGCATGCGGACGTGGCGACGATAGCAAATGGCGACAAGGAGGAAGGGGTGGCCGAGGAAGAGTACAACGAGACAAGTCCGAGTGATGACGATGCGGCGAACGGTGCTTCGGCAAGCGAGAGGGGGCTGCCGGAGGAGGAGGACAACGGCGATGTTCTTTGCTGTTCGACGGCGGAGGTGAGCTTCCGATGGACTTTGAGCAAAACGGAGGGTCGGTCGGGGGAGAGGAGGTTGCTGCGGCGCTGATGGAGGTCGTGGCATGGTCCGGTGCTGCTCGGTTGAGCCGGCACGGCCGGCTGGAGGTGGCCGGAATTGGAAAAACGGCGGCGGCGTGCGAGTGGAGTTACATGGCGGCCGGAGGAGAGGGAGTGGTGTTCGTGGCGTGAGGGAGAGAGGAGGGAGGTGAGGCCTCCCTTTTATAGGCGAGGAGGAAGGGGATCGTCGCAGGGAGAGGAAGGGGGGGGTCGGCCGGCAATGGTGTTGTTGAACAATGAATTGCGAAATTAAAATACACCAAGAATTATTGTGGGATTCAGCGAGGATTCATGGGGGAATTGATGAGGAGGTGAAGGGGAAGCGATTTTTGCAGTTAATTGGGAAGGGAATCAACCGGGGAGGGAGATCGGCCGGCCATGATGAAGCTCAACAATGAGAAATATAATCAAAATCTACCACGAGAACATACGAAATTTAGTGGGGAATCGAGGGTGAATTGAAGAGAATGGGGTAGGGATTAATTGCCCTCAATCAATTCTGGATTTGAGCAAGTGATTCGACGGGATTTGTGAAGGGAGGAAAGAGTTTCTTGTTCGGATGAACAGTACAGACATTGAAGGAGCAAGATGACACATGCGAGAGGAAGCAAAGCGGACTTTTTCTTCCAAATTTCCTTAAATTTTTATCTATACTTATAATGCTCAAATAATTCCAAGAAAAATCCTGAAATTAGATAAACACTCAAAGTATTTAATAAAAATTCAACCATATTATTTACTCATTAATTAATTTATTTAAATAATTACTTAAATGCTCTTTGTATTACTAAAATTATTTCTATAGCTCCAAAATTTCACGAAAAATTTAGGAGAGTACTTTAGGAGCATGGAGAATATTTAAAAAATATTTTCAGCCATGATTTTTAAAGTAAATTTTTATTTCCTTAATACTTTCACTTGATTAATATGCTTTTCATTTTATTTAATTTCTAGAAAATGAATTATTAAACGATTTTTGATCCGAACGAAAATCGGGGCGTGACAAACCTACCCCCTTACAGGAATGCGGTCACGAGATTCGGGGCTAGAAAGAAAAAGGGTATGATGGGGTTGGGTTAGTCTGCTGACTTCTGCGATTTCTTTCTGACTCACACTGGTTGATTCTCTTTGCTCTGACCCTGATCTGATTGCAGGAGTTGAAACATCTTTCTTTCCTTGGACTGCTCAACTAACATTGGCAACTTCGGTACTTTAAGAATTGACCCTGTTGAATAGGAGCTTGATGGGGTTTTCTTTAAACCTTTTAACTGACTTTAGTTAATCCGTAGATTTGGAATTTTCTCGGAACTGCTCCTAGTTCGAACGACAAGAACTCCAAGAAACTGCTTCATCTGCCTCTTGTCTTGACTATGGAATAACTTGTCACTCATATAAAAATTCAAAGTATTGGCAGGGTCACAACATCTCAAGCCGACACGTTAAGTTGTGAAGTACACCTAAACTACTAGGTCAACAATCCAGTCTAAGCAAGCAGCAACTAAAAACATCCATAGTCAAGACAAGAGGCAGATGAAGCAGTTTCTTGGAGTTCTTGTCGTTCGGACTAGGAGCAATTCCGAGAACATTCCAAATCTACGGATTAACTAAAGTCAGTTAAAAGGTTTCAAGAAAACCCCATCAAGCTCCTATTCAACAGGGTCAATTCTTAAAGTATCGAATTTTGCCTATCAAATTTAATTTAACAAGTTTGCCTATAAATAAATCGGTGAGGCTGCAGAGGTTGCCGAAGTGGCGCCGGCAAGGCTAAGGGAGAGGCACCACGGGCAACGGTGTTTCGGTGTGTTCCGGGCAAAAACAGGCCTTGGCCGAGGTGGAGGGCGATGCTGCGATGCCGTAGGTGTCGATGGCGCAGCCAGCCGCACAGGTGAGGAGTAAAGCCGATCGGAGTTGCGCCGGTGAGGTGGATGGGCAGCCGGCACAACGGTCTCGGGTGAAATGGAGGTGAGGCCGGGAAGAGGAGGCTGCGAGGCCGATGGAGGTGGTTGCAAGGTGCGGCGCTTCTCGACTTGACGGGGAGGGCGGTCGAAGTTCGCCGGCCAGGAGAGAGGAAGGCGAGCGGAGGAATGGAGGGAGAGCAAGGGAGCTCGAGGTGGTGTGAGGGAGTGAGGAGGGGGCTGGGGGCTCCCTTTTATAGGCCGGAGGGGAGGGGGTCGTCGCCGGGGAGAGGAAGGGGAGGGGGTCGGGAAGAGGATGAGCCGTCGGCCAACAATGGTGTAGTTCAACGGATAAATGCGAAATCAAAATCCAACATGAGTTCGTGCGGAGTTGGATAAAGATTCATGGGAGAAATGATGAGGAGGAGGAGAGGAACCGATTTTTGTGAGTTAATTGGGAAGGGAATCAACCGGGGAGGGAGAGGAACGGCCGACTATGGTGGTGTTTAATAGTGAAGAACCAAATCGAAATCCACCACGATATATTGTGGGATTGGATGGGAAATTATGGGGGAAATGGAGAGGAAGAGGTGAGGATTAATTCCCCTCAATTAATTTTGGATTTTAGCAAGTGATTCGACGGGATTTGCGAAGGAAGGAAAGAGATTGTTGTTCGGGTGAATAGTACACAAGCAGCTGGAGGAGGAAGACGACACTGTAGCAGAGGGAGGAAAAGCAGACTTTTCCTTCCAAACTTCTTCAATTTTTATCTATACTTCCAATTAGGGATGGCAGGGCGGGTTCGGTTCGGGTAGAGTCTCTGGGCACCCAAAACCGAAACCCGAATCTAAAACCCGAAACCAAAACCGAAACCGATTCGGGTGAAAATCCATCACCAAAGCGAAACCCGCGGATACCGAAATCCGACGGATTAACCGAAACCCGAATTTATTAACCGAAACCCGCGGTTGGGGGACGACCGGCGGCGGGCGGGGGGGCCTAGGGACGGCGGCGCGCGCACTGCGGGAGGCGGCCGGCAGCGCGCGGTGAAAAGCGGCCGGGGGGCCGGCGCGCAGCGGGTGGGGAGACCGGCCTTGCGGGGACGGCCGCGCCACAGGTGGAGGAGGCGGCGGCAGGCGGCGGCTAGGGTTGGTGGCGCCACGGCAAAAGAACTGTGTGTGTGTGTGTGAGGCTATGACGATGAGGGGGTTGATGCGGTGCGCGTCGACGGGGGCGTGCAGGGTGGTGCCGGGAGCCATGGCGGCGAGGGCATCGACGTCGGTGGGAGGAAGGACGAAGGTGCCGGCGGGGCACGTGCCGATGGAGGTGGGCGCGGAGGGAGGAGACGGAGCGGTTCGTGGTGCGGCCGAGGCTGGCCGGCCGCCCGCCCATCGCCGAGCTGCTCCGCCGCGCGCGCAGAGTACGGCTACGTGCGCCGCGGCCCGCTGCGCATCCCTTGCCCCGCGGCCGCCTTCCGCCGCCTCCTTGGCGCCCTCACCGGCGGCTCCGGCGACGGGGTGGGGATGGAATCGGATGGGGTGGCCGGGTAGGGTTGTGGGGAGTGGGGAGGTTTTCGGGTCGGGTTTGAGTTATCCGTGGGTTATATCTAATAACCGAACCAAACCCGAACTATTTCGGGTATCCGAAACCGCAAACCCATGGGCAAGAAATAGGCACCAAAATCGAAACCCGAAATACCGAAACCCGCGGGTACCCGAACCGAACCCGAACCATTGCCATCCCTACTTCCAATGCTCAAATAATTCAAAAAAAATCCTAAAATTAGATGAACACTCAGAGTATTTAATAAAAATTCAATCAGATTATTTCTTGATTAATTAATTTATTTAAATAATTACTTAAATGTTCTTTGTATTATTAATATTATTTACGGAGCTTCAAAATTTCATGAAAAATTTCAGAGAGTACCTTAGGACATGGAGAATATTTAAAAAAATATTTTCAGCCATGATTTTTAAAGGAAATTTTTATTTCCTTAATACTTTCACTTGATTAATATGCTTTTCATTTTATTTAATTTCCAGAAAATGAATTATTTAATGATTTTTAATCCCAAACAAAAATCGGGCGTGACAAACCTACCCCCTTACGGGAATCTCGTCCCGAGATTCGGGGCTAGAAAGAAAAAGGGTATGGTGGGGTTGGGTTGGTCTGCTGACTTCTGCGATTTCTTTCTGACTCACACTGGTTGATTCTCTTCGCTGTGACCCTGATCTGATTGCAGGAGCTGAAACATCTTGCTTTCCTTGACCTGCACAATTAACATTGGCAACTTTGGTACTATGAGAATTGACCCTGTTGAATAGGAGCTTGATTGGGTTTTCTTGAAACCTTTTAATTGACCTTAGTAAATCCGCAGATTCGGAATGTTCTCAGAAGTGCTCCTAGTCCAAATGACAAGAACTCCAAGAAACTGCTTCATCTGCCTCTTATCTTGACTATGGATGTTTTTGTTTGCTGCTTCCTTAGACTGGATTGTTGACTTAGTAGTTCAGGTGTATCCTGGTAGTTGACTCCTTGGGGTCCTGCCCAATCGTCTTGCCTGGTTGAGCCTCCAAGTGGAACCTTTTCGAGGTAGACCAAGTTTTCTACGAGTTCACCTTACCAAGGTAGTGGAGCTTTCGCCTGACTGCGTCTGATGAGGTTACTACCCTTGAGAATAATCAACTTCTTTGTTTTCTTTGGAACTCTGATCTGTAGACTTGATTCTTGGTCAGTCCATGAAATACTGAGGGTGCCCATTCATTCGGGAAGGTTTAGAACACCACATCAAATTGACGATGGAAAGTTCCACGTAACGGTGACTCTAATTCCTCTTGCCATTCTGGCTATCTGGTGACTTTCCCATCAGTCCTAACGGTTGACAAGACTGCTTTGCTTTTGGATTGACTGAGGCATACCAAAACTCTTGATGATAAGTTGACCAAAACCTTCCTTCCTTCTTGAGCACTTCATCTCATCTTCGGCTGATGTCCTAGCGTTCATGTCCCATGAACTGTTTCTTATATCCTGACCTTGCTCGGTGTAATCATAGTCGGTGGTATGCGTTTCCTTCCAACATGATGGAGGGATTGGTGCCATCGTCTTCTAGAAACTTGGCGGTACACTAGCGGGAGTAACAGGTGCTTGCATTGGGGTAAGCTGGCCTTGATTTTGATATTGACCCCAAACTTGCATCTGAGCTTGCATCTCTTGCTACTGATACTGCTGTTCTTATTGTTGTCCTCATTCTCTTTGGCACTGACCAACTGCTGCCGAGATGAAAGAGGTGGAAAAGAGATGTTGCTAAAGATAAGACCTTCACCCACATAATACTGATCTGATGTGAGTGAACTTTTATTGTTCAAGTTGATTAGACAAACAACCTAGTATAGTCACATCCCTACCACTGATGTAAACCATACACCTACACATAGCAAACAACACACGACCTAGGAACTATCGATACTGCACTTCCAGGGAAGATTGGGTTTAGGTACGCTCCTGAAAGACTTCGCTTGATCCTCGAGAAACGCTGACGCGGGGTGGCTTGGCTTGATCTTCTTTCTTGAAGCTTGAGGCTTGACTTGACTTCCACCGGTTGACGAGCAACTGGGTTTGTCCTCCAGGTTCAATATCTAAAAGAGGTGGAGGGGAAGAGTGAAATTTGGCAAGTTACTTTGCAAAGAGCTCCGGAGGGATAGAAGAGACATTTTCGAAAATAAGATTGCCCCAGGCCAAGCACGCTTAACCTCAAAGTTCTTTGGAGATGAGCTTCCGGAAAAGAAGTTGCATCTTGTTGGTATGAGTATTCTATTAAAACTATTAAGCCCTGGGCCAGGATGTTACAAGATCCGAACACTTAGTTGTTTTCACAACCAACTCATCGTCTTCGTCGTCGTCGCCATCGCCGAGCCCTACGACGCCGCCGCAGCATGCCGTCTCCACCGTCTTCGTCACCGTCGTCATCGCCGGAAGCCCGCCGTGCCGCCGTCTTCGTCGCCTGCCATAGGTTACCACCATCGCTCCCCTTTTTTAGGTCGCTGCTTGCCACATTGATGCACGCTAGGGTTTTTAGGCCGCCGTCGACGCCATCGCCATCGCCGCCATCGTCGTGGTCACCGTCGCCACCGTCGCCGCCGTCCCCTCCCCACGCCACCCGCTCCCCTCGCCGCCCCCTTCCCACGGCCCCCTTCCCACGTCACCCCTAAACCCTAAACCCTTGCCTCCCCTCCATGCCGCCGCCTGCCTCCTCGCCGTCACCTCCCCTCCACGCCGCCGCCGCCGCCGACGCCGCTGCAAATTTTCAACATTTTGAATCAAATTAAATTTTGAATGTGAATTATGTGAATTTGTAATTTTTGATGTGTGAATTTTGATAGAATGTATGTGTATTTAAATAAATTATGTTAGAATGTAAATTTTGAATGTGTATGTGACTTGTGAATTTTGTATTTTCGAACGAACGAGAACGATAAAATCAACGAACGGACGTGAACGAACGGACAGACGGACAAACGAACGTACGAATGAGTGTTCGTTCGTGCATTCGTTCGTGGACGAACGGACGTGGACGAACAGACGGACGGACGAACGGACGAACGGACGTGGACGAACGGACGGACGGACGAATGAATTTTGAATTTTTAATGTGTATTTATATTTGAATGCATGAATAGATTTAAATTTGAATGTGTGTGTGACTTGTGAATTTTGTATTTTCGAACGAACGAGAACAATAAAATCAACGAACGGACGTGAACGAACGTACGGACAGACGTACGAACGGGTGTTCATTCGTTCGTGCGTTCGTTCGTGGACGAACGGACGTGGACGAACGGACGGACGGACGAACGGACGAACGGACATGGACGAACCGACGGACGGACGAACGAACGAATGAGTGTTCATTCATTCGGTCGGTCGGTCGTTCGTTCGGTCGGTCGGTTAGTCGTTCATTCGTTCGTTCGGTCCTTCGTTCGGTCGTTACAACGTACATAGGCATGCAACGTCCTCTCTCTCCTCTCCTCTCCACTCCCTCTCCTCTCCACCTTATCTCCCTCACATCATTCTCCTCTCTTTCTCTCCTCTCCTCCAGACGATCATACCCTCGGACGTGAACGAACAATACGATAGAACGAATGGACGATAGTTTAGGATTTGGGTTAGGGTTAGGGTTAAGGGTCCGAATGAACGGACGTGAACGAACGATAGTTTAGGGTTAGGGTTAGGGTTAAGGGTCCGAACGAACGGACGTGAACGATAGAATGAACGATCGGTCGGTCGGTCGGTCGTGTTCTAGAAAAGAGAAACAAAAGAGAAGAAGAATGAAAATATAGAACGTAGTCTGTCGGATTTCATCTATTTTTTCCATCTTCTTCTTTTTGTCTATGTTTTTTACGTAGACATACATGATTTCCCTGAATAATTGATACATGTATTAACCGAATAAATTTTTCTTTGTCAGAATTCTTTGATCAAGTCCTCAACCCACAACAATCAAATGGCGGATCGTGACGAGGAACAGTTTCTCCTTGACGAGATCACACGCGGTAGCACAGAGTTTTACAACGAGGAGGGCATTGAGGATCCAGATCAATACCTCAACGAGGAGGGCAACGAGGAGGGGGATGAGGAGGGGAATGAGGGCTCCGTCTCTGCCTCCGCTGGACAGAAGAGGGCACGCGGGCAACGCGGTCTTAGCAAGCGCATAGAGGGTCGACATGTCATAACAGAGGTAGTATCTGACGGTCGAGCAAGTGCCCCAGAGGACGCCGCAAGGAAGTTTGTGGTGCATAGCGGATGGGTGGTGAGGGATCACATGCCCATAAGCGTTGCCAACTTGAGGCGATCAACCAAAGGAGGAGATGAGCAGAGCTATCTCCCGAACACAGAGAAAGAAATGTTGTGGACCACAGTGCTGCAAATTTTCACCATCCCAGACTCACAACAAGCAAGGGTTAAGGAATGAACGCTAAAGAAAATAGTAGAGCTATTCAGGAACTATAAGAAAGAGTTACACAAGAAATACATCCTGAAGGGCCAGAACCCAGACTTTGACAAGTTTCAAAAGCTCAGAGATAATTGGGATGCTTTTGTTGAACACAAGACTGGGGAAGAAGCGCGAGCTATCATAGAATAGAACAAGGCCAACGCAGCGAAGAAAAAATATCATCATAGGCTTGGGTCAGGCGGCTATAAGAAAGCAATGGAGAAATGGGAGAAAATGGAAGCCGACCTTGAACCGCGAGATATCGTTCCAGGCACAGCCAACTGGCCGGAACGATCAAAGCATTGGTTTTATGCTCATGGCGGCTCACTTAATCCTGTAGATGGAACAATTATCTTTGGTGAAGAAATCCAAGAGGCCGGCTGAAGATTAGGGGAGGCGATGGAGGCAACTTCGTCGGGCGCGTTCAGGCCCAACAGAGAGAAGGACGAGCTAACGCTCGCTCTCCAAAACCTAGAGCATCCGGGGCGTACGCGAGGAAAAGGCGTCGTCCCCTGGAAATATGGGTTTCAAGCTGACATCAAGACGTACAAGAGCCGCATGAGGTCCAGGTGAGATCACGATGCGAGGTTCGTTGAGATGGAAATGAAGCTCTCGCAAATAGATCAAATTGTGGACAAAAGGCTGAACCGCAGTTGGCCGAGGAGCAAAGCCATTGTGTTAGCCAACAGCCGGATCCAGCAACAGCCGCTCAACTACAACAGTAGCGCAACAGCTGTGCTTCAACTGGAAATGAAGGCGACTTGGCCCCGCAAGCTGTACCGGGTCTGCCATGCCCCGTTGATGATATCACACAGCGGACCCCATGTGAGCTGCACATTTCGCTAAAGAACATAACAATAAAGTTATGTTTGTACTTTTATGTTGTACGTATATTTCCTTGAATAACTTGTCAATCCACGTTCATTACTAACTAATAAGCAATCTTCTCGAACAGGTCGCGTCGGGCATGGCCATTCCAGTAGACCGAGATGGCACCTACCACTCCCGGCCCGTTCCACCTGCGTACTTGAATGTTGAAATTGAACAGGTGGAACGTGGCTATGAAGATCTCAAGCTAGATATCCCCGAAGAAGACGGGGAGCTGACACTAGGAGAAACAGCTCACAAAATAGTTCTCTGGAGGAAGATCTCCTATCATTCCACCGCCCTCAGCTCCACGTGGGCCGTCTCCTCCGCCTCCTCCGCCTCCTGCGTCTCCTCCATGAGCACTGACTCCTAAACGATCGTCTCCAACTCCACCGCTTTCTCAGTCTCCTCCGTCGTCACAACGAGCACCGACTCCTGAACGGAAAACATCTTGAGCCACGCGGTCATTGTCAACCAGCAGTGGACCAAGAAGCAAGAGGCCTAAACTTGACCCGCTCCCACATGCCCCAAAGAAAACGGCGTGGAAGCTCCCACATGATGGGAAATACAGTATAAATATGATTTACAAGGGCGTGGAAGCTCTCTTAGATCTGAATAATTTTCAGATCTGAATAATTTTTGGCTTTAAATTGGTCTGGTAGATCTGTGAGCAGAGTTTATGTCAATTGGGTCTAGCTTGCTAGGTTAGGTCCAAGGCAAGATGCATCAATCTTGTTTCAATAGGTTTTATTCATGTTGAGATTTGATAAGACCAGGACATGTGGCCTTGATTTAGATATATAATTAAACAGAGATGGCATATTTTGGATTTCATAATTTGATTCCTGGATTAATCAATTGTTCAGGGACCGATGCACATAACTCTAGATGTCTGGCCTGTTCTTTTTTTTGTTATTTGGATCTAGCTACTAAATTAAATTACTATTGTGATTAATTAGGTAAACACCCTAGCAGTGTTGAATCAGAAGCCAATGGAATATTTCTTTTAGATGATCATATGTCCATTGCCACTTTATTAATCAATTGTCTACTATGAGTTGTTTTATTATTGTTATAGATTTCCTTTGGCAAGCAAGTCAATCCAGCGAAGAGTTGAATCGAACCACATACTAATCCTTATATCTAAACATATTTTAAGCAAGTATATACAGTGCCGATGAGAGAAGTGCCATGCTGACCCTAGATCAGTTTATCCATATATTTTGCACAACTTATCTTATGATCAACAATTCAAATAAAGAGTACTGCTGATGGTGAACTCTAATAGATTCATATATAGCTTAAAATCTATTTAATACTCAAAGCTAGTGGGATCAGACAACCAACAGGTTAAGATCATGTTGTTGCAAGCATCAGTACTTTGGCATATTATACCATTTGTTTACATATGTGATGATCCCTCCACTCGTGATGATCTGTCCGGCTATCCAAAAGGATTTGTCAGCATACCAAATGTAATCTGGTTAAACAAATCCTGCCAGCAATTGAGTATCTCCTTGATGTTTCCTTAAATTGGATTAATTGATGTATGCGATAAGTTGCATTCTGGGTTAGCTACTATCTTGAGCAATTATTTCTTTTAATGCTACATGTGCTTTCTTTTAACTCAGAATTTGATGCAATGGAATATTTATGCTAAATATTATTTTTTTTGTGTTCAAAGTAATAGGTGCCGGTTTTTAACTAAAACCGACACCTATTATCCCCAATAGGAGTATCGGTTCGTAATTAGAACCGACACCTATTTAGCGGAATAGGTGTCGGTTTTGTGTGGAGAGCCGGCACCTATTTGACCTAATAGGTGCCAGCCATAATTAAAAACTGACACCTATTAAACAGAATAGGTGCCGGATATAAAAAAATAACCGGCACCTATTGGACCTTATAGGTGCCGGTTCTCTATAAGAACCGGTAACTATTTTCCTGAATAGGTGTCGGTTGAAGAACCGACACCAATGACTTTGGTCATTGGTGCCGACCAATAGGTGTCAGGTCCGAAACCGACACCTATTGGGGGTTTCGAACCGCCACCTATTAGGTTTTTTTAGTAGTGGTTCATGACGAGGATATCTTTGATCATTGTTCTTTCCTATATATATAGACACACACATATTATGTGTTAGCTCCCGTGCCCACTTTATTCTGGGCGAATTATTGTTGGGCCATGCTAATCTCCATTGCCTTCGCGGCGCCTCGAACCAGTGCTGTGCTGTGCTGCAGTGCGGGCCATCGACGCGATGACAGCCATCAAATGAAAAAAGGCCCAGATTCCATCATGCGATCAAGCTGATGATGGATATGGATCGATCGCCTGAAGGCATGCTGGATCACTAGCTGCATGCTTTAATTATCGCTTCATCCAAGCATATCCTCCCCTGTATCTCGTGCATTCATACAAGTTTCTTTCGGATGTGTATAACATATATATGGACTATAATCAGCCACGTTTGAGTGCCACTTACTGCACATCCTTTGATACATCGATCTCCTGGCAGTTTTGCCACAGAAGTTCAGAAATCCGATGCATAGAGATGACTTGAAAGTTATTCTGCAAGCTAGTGTGCAATAATATGTCAGCAGTAGTCGATCTGTTGGCATATTCCTGCAGAGATATCATCATTAGTTCATCATGTTTCCTTTTCCATTGATGTGCATGATCATCATTTGTTCATCACATTTTCTTTTTCCATACGATGTCTCAACAAAACCATACTGTATGGAGCATTGTCGCCATATACACCGTTTGCTCCAATCCTTACCAGCTCCTCCCGTTGTTTCAAATTAATTGTCGATTTAGCTTATTTATCCTAAGTCAAATTTTCTAACTTTGACCATCAATTTTTGGATATTCATATAGTTTAAAATCATAGACTTATGTTTTTATATTTCATCGTATGAGAAATACTTTCATAATATGAATTTAGACTTACCATGAGAAAATACCATGTTTTTAGATTCATGTGTTGTTAAAAAATATGATTTTCTAAGAATTGATGGTCATAATCTGACTTCACATAAAGCTAATACGATAGGTAATTTGAAATAGAGGGAGTAGCACCGTTGCTGCCTGCCAGTTCTTAATCAACCAGCCACTAGTATAGAAAAGAGGATAGGTGTCGGTTGGAAACCTAGCATATGTGCCTGTTTTATAGCCGGCACCCATTATTCGGCACCTATGACGCTAGGTCATTGGTGTCGGTTGTCCAACCGACACCTTTGTGCTCTCCTCGATTCATAAGAAAAGAAGCTGGCTCGAAGCATCGGCTCGATGAGCCAGTGCTTTCGAGCTGCCCTCCCTAAGCCGCCCTAATCCCATCCATCCAGAACAATCAACAATCATCCATAAAAAAAATCAACAATCACAAAAGAAGAACAAGAACAGAACAATCAACAATCATATAAATGGAGTCGCTGGCGCCATCAATCAACAACTATAATCCACATTCCATCCATCATAGATAAACAACAACAATCAAGGACAGAACTACACAAGTAAGATGATGAACCGCACAAGCAGGAAGCGTGGAGACACTGATGCTGTCAGAGAAGCGAGGTCGCCGCAGGGTCACTCTCCACGCCGATGTTGCCATCGGGGTCTCTCTGTGCCGAGGTCACCGCCGGATCCCTATCCACCGCCAGATCCGGTGGCACGTGAGCTCCAAGCGGCCCGATGCGGGGATGGGGCGGTGGAGGAAGGAGAGGATGACGGGCAGCGGCGTCGGATGCAGGGAGGCGCCGGCGCCAGCTGAGGGGATGGGGTGGCGGAGGAAGGAGAGGACAATGGGTGGCGATGCCGGATGCGGGGAGGCGACGACGCCGGATATAGGGAGGCGGCGGTGCCAGATGCGAGGATGGGGCAGCGGAGGAAGGAGAGGACGACGGGCGGTGGCGCCGGGTGCTGGGAGGCGGCGATGGGGCGGCGAACGGGACAGGGATGGGTGCGGCGATGAGGGTGAGAGAGAGAGAGATGGGGATCACACCGAATGGATGGAACTATGTAACACCCTAATATTCGAAGGCTTAAAAATCAAAATTTAAAATTCGGAACTTATTAATTTTTTGAATGATTGCATCATGTTGAATTTATTGCCTCTTATTCGCAAGTCTTTGTTGCCGAGTTATAAATAAACAAATATTTATTTAAAAGGGAAAAAGTCGATAAGGGTTTAAAAACCCTAAAAAGAAAAGAAAATTTGCAAAATAAATATTAGGAATAATATTATAAAATATAAATTTGGGGAAAAGCTATGATTTAATAAAGATTTACTTTTGGACCAAAATTATATTTAATATCATGGGTAAAATACAAAAATTGCTAATTATAAACAAAAGGAAATTATAAAAAATTATATTTAAATTTATTTGTGAAATGAAAAAGGAATGAATAATAATGATATTCAAAAAAATAAAATAAAAAATGGAAAAATTGGAAGAGTGTACTGTTCATTATGCAGAAGGTGCTCGATCCGGTTCGCGAGGCCCGCGGCCCCTCTGCGCGTGCCCCGCCACCGTTGCCTCTTGCCTTGCGCCCGTGCCGCGCCGCCGTCGCATCGTACCTTGCGTCCTGTGCCGCACCGCGACCGTTCTATCGCCACGCAAACGTCATATCGTCATTGCCGCGCCATGCCTTGCGCCCCGCGCCCAGTCGGCCGTCGCATCGCCGTCGCGTGGCCATTTCTTCCCCTGGCCGCGCGTATATAAGAACCCCATTCCTTCTCCATTTTTCCCCTCTTCCCATGCACCAAGCGCCACGCTGCAGCCTCCCGAAGCTTCGCCGCCATCGCCGCCCTTGCCACCCGCCCTGCGCCGGTGAGTGTCCCCCCCTTCCCCTTCGCCACATGCCGCCTCCTCGCGCGCTGCCCAGCCTTGGCTCGGCCAAGCCGGCGGGGAAAAAGAAGAGAGAAAGAAGGAGGAAGGAAAGGAGAGAGAGGGAAGGAAGAAACAGGGGAGGCAGAGAAAGGAGGAAAAAAGGAGGAAGAAGGAAGAGAGAGGGAAAGGAAAAGAAAAGAGAAAACAAATAAAAAGAAGGGAAAAAGAAGAAAAGAAAAAGAAAAAGAAAAAGAAAAGAAAAATAGGAAAATATTTTGGGAAAAGATTTAAAGTAAAAATCTATAATTTTTCTAAAATAAAAACTGATTAGGAGATAATTATAAGATAGATATATACTAGGAATTTAATTATAATGTGAAATTGCTGTTAGGAATATAATTGTGAATTAATTTGTTAGTGAACCCTAATTTTATCATTTGGATTTTCTAAAATTTAACTTCTAAATTATTAATTATATTTTTATGCTTTAGGGTAAAATTATTTCAGAATTAATTACTTTTAATCCTCGGGCTTGTGGGCCCGACAAAATTGGAGGTTTAAAATATCTTTGCCGGTATAATATTTTTGAATCATCGATCGCAATATTTTATAAATTTAAAGTGTATTAACTTGAATTAATGCCACCTCATAATTAATTAAATCAGTTTAACACGAAACTTCAAATCATTGTAACTCACTCATTTTAACCCGGTTTTTGCGAAACTTAAACCTATATTCACCTAAAATCGTGGTCTAGTTTTAGGAGCTGCTTTTGCAATTTATTTGGCACCTTGGTGATTTTATTTGATTTCTAATCGAATTCAATCGGATCTCTCGCACGTATTTATAGAGTTTGAGGGAATTGTTGAGTCTGTCGGAGACCTAGGTCAACAAGGGTGCGAGCAAGGCAAGTCATCACTATCTTTGAGCATGTTGAATCCTTTTGCGAACTTATGTTGTTTTTAAAATCAAATATGCATGCTATACATATGAGAACTCCCATACTTGTTATATGCCATGCCATGATGTTGAATACTTGTATATTCTTTGTACCCTATAGTATCGTGCGTTCGGAGTCAATCTTCGATAATGCTTAGCCATGCTAATTTAGCTTCATGCATATTCATATTTATCAAATGCTATATGTTAGTGATATGCCCTATAGGCAACATGGAGATGTTGGATATCATGGTCAATGTTTATGTATAAATGAATAAAGTGTTATTCAATTCCATGAAATAGACATCTTGTATTGATCAATAAGTATGTGACTTATTTATGAGACTCTATATGTATGAATCTATTTCTAAATGATCCCTAATCATATGTCATATTGTTGAAACAAATATGAGTCTAAGATTGGCATGTTTATTGATTGATGATCATGTCTCACAGATCATGGTATGGAGATACCAAATCAATATACGTGGACATGTGTTAGAGAACACATTGTTGGATAGACCCACCATGAGACACTACAGGAATTAATGTGCCATTAGTTGGTCTCAGGTAGTGTTGGTACAAAGTCCTTAGACCTGAGATCATCATGGATTCCAACATATGTAGTAGCCTACTTTGGGACTACCAAACGCTATTCCATAATTGGGTAGTTATAAAAGTAGTCTTCGGGTTTGCTATGAAACATGTAGTGGGATGTGAATGATCGAGATGGAATTTGCCCCTCCTTTGGAGAGATATCTCTGGGCCCCTCGATGTAATGGATTATGGAAGTGCATGGCCATGCCGAGTTGATTGAGGAGTCAATCAACATACAGATAATCCAATACGGTTCAAGTGAATGGTTAAGCTATTGAAGGGATGGCACACACATCTTGCCTATAGCTTAATTGGTATCGTGAGGCAAAGGGATTTGTGTACACATTACAGGTTCAGAGCCGATATTATATTCATGTATACTATGGTGTCAATATGTGCTGCTAGGCGCTGCTGGTTACAAATCTTGTATACTCGAGCCAAAACTGAGTATACCTGAACCTACAGGATCGCACACTTAACGGGATGGAACAGACAATCGAGTTGGACTCGAATATGACTCAATTCGGATAAGATTCGATTTAATATAGAGTCCTATGGGCTTATGAAGTCTAGCCTGTCAACTCTATGAGATTCGGATAGGATCCGATTCAAAATAGAGTCCCAATCGGCCACTAGACCCAGTCGGCCAACTATATATATATATATATATATATATATATATATATATATATATATATATATATAAGAGGGAGGGGTGGAGAGTTGCGGCATGTCAATTGGAACCGAATCAATCTGATCACACGTGACTTCAGAAGTCGACGAGATCAATCTCCACGAGATCAATTTAGAGGCGCTGCTACATTGCGGCGCTGATCGTCTAACAAATCGACTGCGGTGCATCGGAGCGAGGCGGCTGCGACAGATCGGAAGCACGAGCGCGATTCGGCGAATCGGCAAATCGGCTATAGCAGATCGGCTATGGAATCGGCGCGTCGGCTGCGTCGGATCGGCTTTCGACTCGGGGATCGACTGTCAGTGAATCGGCTGTGATCGGCTGGCACTGTTCCGGATGGGATAGCTCCTGATTGGCTATTTTCGCTGCACTCTACTCCAATCGGTAACGATCTATTGACCCTTACTTGCAAGTGTTCCTGGTTTGCGCTGTAGAAAAGTTCTGTTTTATGCTATCGTAGCTTCCGCGTAACCCTTCAGTGGTATGAGAGCTAATCTTTCTTAGTTCGGGTTTTAGATTGGATCTGGAACAAGTTTTGCACACGGGTTAATTAGATCAATCGGTTTTATGGGATCTGTTGAGGAGAGTAGATGGTAATTGCGTTCCTTGATAGTGTATCAGAACGGCGTAATGTGATTGCGTCGAAGCAATTTCCATAGAACTCAGTTTGAGTCGATTTCAAGATGGCATTCCTTGATAGTGTATCGGAATGGTATAATGTGATTATACCGAAGCTATCTCGTAGTCCGACCTTGATTGCTGCCTCGCGCCTACGCAAATTGTCCCTTGATAGTGTATCGGGACGACATAATGTGATTATGCCGATATGGTTTCCATAAGTGATTTCATAGATTGGATCTATGAATTTTGTGTGGTGTTCCGGGACCGTCGTGTGCGTACCCCCTTATAGGTCGTCTCGATACCGTATCTCTACGATAGGTAGAAAACGTTCTACGCCTAACTTGTTTTTACAGAGAATGCTTTGAGATGGTGTTGACGAGGAATTTCTCTCACGCGCTGGCCTGGGAGATTTGCTTAGCTCCAGTGCAGGTCCTTTCTCGGCTGCCTGTGCGGTGTAGAGCGTGCCAGTTGGTTTGATCTGCTAACCAACAAGAAAAACAAAAGTACATGCGTTAGGTGTTAGGTTAGATCCCCACTGGATCGGCTGAAGGAATCCATGAGCATATATATGCCATCCTAAAATATATTTGAGCCAAGCGACTGGAATGGATCGGCTATATCGAGACAGCATCATCCGCTTAACCCAAATACAGTAAAGGATAATAAATATATGTATTGATAACCTAGCCGATACTGGAAAGCTAACAAGGGATCGGCTAGTACTCCGATGAATCTTATGAAAAGATATCATTCTTGAACCAAATATGATTAGCCTAAGAAATCGACCGTCGGCTGTCGATGGCAGGCCGATTTCGGCTCATGACGTCCGACAAGAACGAGATCTGAACATAAGAGGCAGTCCTAACACAAATCCAATAATAAATATACTAAAAGAAATACATTAAGGCAGATAAGACCGGCTGAAACCCCGGCATTGTCTCTTAAACATATAAATTTAACCGAACAGATCACTGGAAGTTCTAAAAATGACTTAATAGTTCAACGTTGTGCAGCATTAAGTATAAAAAGAACAACCTGATCTGTTGTAGCTGATTTATACCTCTCGAGACGATGGATACCGCATATAACCCAACCAACCTTTAGATCTAGCCTCATTGGCTGCGGGTTCTCGACGAAACTGGCCAATGGCAGGATAGATCTAAACTTTGCTCTAGTTTACATGCGATATATGATAAATACACGCAGTATAAACCCCTGAATCTAATGTGTCATTACAATGGAAGCACTAGAATTAGCAGAACATACCACTAATGACAAGCATTTACCTGGATTGGGGATCGAAACGATGCAGCCCATAGCCAAATCAATTGCTCGTCTGAAGAAAAAGGATGGCGATGCGCCGAGGGTTGTTTGAGTGATTGTGATGTTTTACAGAAGGTCTCGGGTCCTATTTATACCCAAGATAACATTATCCTTACAGACCCTGGACTCTATCTAAACTACTATTTAAAACACGGCGATATCCTCGGAAGGACCCATGCCGCTTTACAATAAACAGTCCAAACAAACTCCTAATTTACAGATATAATTGTCGTTACAAGACTCTATCCATAGATGGCAATATCTTTTAACGTGCAATCTGATAACCGAATCTTCTATTGATCTTCAAACATCTGTACCAGAAACGGTTTTTTCTTCTTTGAAGCTAGAATCGGCTATCTGCCGCTCCTGTACGATTCAACCTTAGCCGACCGGCTTCGCAGCCAATCGCTTCTCAGCCGATGCGGCCTCTGTTTCTCTGTCAAACCGGCCGATCCGATTCTGTTTCACCGTTGCCATGACTTAAGGATTCAATTACCAATTTTAGGTGTTAACACATACCCACCAAGTCCGTGATACGAAGTGTTACGGATTTGTTGCTGTTCAAATTCCCGCTTTTTTCTGACCTAAATCGCTTCGGCTGCCCCAAGTGCCCTTTAAATAGCCCTTCGCTTCGACCGAAACGATCACGCTTTCAAAACCCACTCAAACACTTCGCAAACAAGCTTTCGCTTCCTCTCTCCTCTTCGGCAATTCACCGGCGTCCTTCACCAGATTTCAGCGCCCTTCACGAATCAGAACCCGGCTTCGTCTCCAACGACTCCGATGGCTTCCAACGCCATCGTCACGTCGAGCGCCTCCGTCGCACCGGCCGCCGCCGCCGTCGAGTTCCCCGAGGTATGACCACCGGTTTAAAACTCTTTTCTTCGGATTTCCTTTTCCAGCCATGCCTCCTAGCATTGTTGTATTCATCATGCCTTTAGTCATTCTTGATTAGCATTTTTCCTCCTTCAAACTGTAGCATTTAGCAATTCTTGATTAGCGTTTTTTTCCTTTCAAACTGTAGCACCTGTCACATCAAGTGGTCATCCCAAGATTGACCCAAGAAAGGAGGTACTTTCTCGGCCCCATCGGCAGCATCGACCCAGCCGATGTGATTGTAAACAAAACCAACAGGGTCCCGTACAACACCAACAAACCATCGCTAGCCCACTGGAACAGGACCTTCAAGTCGTGGCTGACCACAGATGCAGCCTGGATTGAATGGTACAAGAGGGTGCGATCGGCCAAGTACGCTCAGTGGGAAGAGACTGGAATGGCCCAGTGCTTGGCCCTGTCCATCGCCAGCATGGAGAAAGATGAGCCGCTTCTATCGGTTGCAACATACTTTTGGAATGACAGCTTCAACGCCTTCATATTCCGGCAAGGGCCGATGACGATCACCTTAGCCGACGTATACATGACGACTGGACTAGACATCCTGGTGTCGGCTAACCCCGAAAAGCTGAACCGAAAGGGGCAGCATCAATTCAAAACCAAAGCCATCGGCGGGTGGAGCGGCTTCGTCGCTCAAAACATGAAGGACGGATCAGTCGGTCACAGGGAACACGCCGCTTTTCTTATGATGTGGATTGAGAAGTTTCTATTTTGTGGATCGAGCTGCGGACCGACCAACAACTGGCAGGTCGTAGCCGAACTCTTGGCCGATGGGGGCAAGCTTGTGCTGGGAAAATATCTCCTCGGCTATCTATATAAGATGTTGCATCATGCTGCCGCCAAGATAGCCGCCAACGCCCCCATCAACACCGGCGGCCCCTGGTGGTTCTTATAGATCTGGCTGGTGCTGGCAACCCAGAAAATAGTCGGTTGGCTTCCCCTGACTGAAACCGTTTTCCCAAGATTGGAGCCGATCGAAGATGAAGACGGCAACCAGATCACCACCACCAGATGCATGAGCTATGGAGAAGCAGCGGCTGCTCATGCAGGCTCAAAGCAATCGGCTTACTTGCTGGCCGAATCGTTCATCGCCCTGTACGACAGGCTGTAGCGCGAGAACCGCGCGTGGTACTTTTACCGGGACGAGGGACTGTTTGAGTTGCCAACTGATTTCAATTGGGAAGACATCAATTCAGCCGACAACAGAAGATGCAGGGAGTTGTTCATCGTCGCTCTGTCCCCTTGCATCCTGTCGACCGGGATCCACCATGGCCGATCAGTGGCCAAAAGTTATGAATTTTATTACCCGGTGTCGGCTGCGAGACAGTTTGGTCTTGGGCAACTGCCCGTCAGCTTCTATTATGCCGACAAGATTGAAACGAGGGGACTGGTGAGCCAAGATCTGATAATGCATCGGCTGCTGAACATAGTCGGCCCTCCCCTCGGCAGCATCGGCGAGATGACCCTGGCGCTCAAGAAAAGTGCGACTTATGACCAATGGTGGGCCAAAATCAAGCGACACATCTTTCACCAGCGGTCATCTTATTACATCGATCTGCTCCTGCCCGAAGAGATCCCCTCGGTAAGCTTCAAACTCCAAATGATTTTTCCTTTTTTAATATCGACCGATGTAGCCGATTAACACTTTCCCTCTGACTTACAGGAGACCAAGACGGAGAGGCCAACAGTGAGCGACTCCGGGATCCCCATCGAATATAGTCTAGGTGTTCTGGATGGGGGCGGCCTCGCTCCGTCAGCGATCGGCTGGAATGCGCCAAAGCTGGCGTCCATCCAGCGTGGATAGGTGCGTGAGCCGATCGCTCACAAGAAAAGAGCTGCGCCTCCCGTACAGCCATCGGCCGCACCTGTCCCCAAGAGGCTGAAGGAGAAGAAGCCGGCCGCGCCAGTCGATAGCCTTCCCCCCTTGGACCCGAGCATTGCGTAGTTCCTTGATGCCATCGCCAGCAACGAGAGGCCAGCGGCTGTTGGAGCGATGGCTGAACCCGAGAACTCTAGCCACGAATCCGTCAATGCTCTAGCCGACATCCCGCCGGTTCCAAGTCCCCCCGTGAAAAATCGGCCGATAATCACTCACCTCATCAAATTCGGCCTCATGATGATATCACTTGCATCTAACCGAACAATTCTTCTTAGGTCAAAAAATTGGCCGGCCGCACTCCACGTCACATGCCATCGGTAACCGTCTCTTGCAACTTGATTCGTAGAACTTAGCCGACTTGACCGCTAACTCTTCCTTTTGCAGCCCCCACGATCTCTGTCGGCTGCCCCCTAGGCGTCCAGTGAGCATGTAGTGACTGCCACGGGCGGCGGCAACGACGTCGATGATGAGGCCCCGACGGCTGCGGGCGGTTAACCAACCAAGCGAGCCTCTCCGACCCCGGTGCCCACGGTAAGCCAACTGAATTTTATGATCGGCTCTACCAACTCAACTTTTTCTAATCATCTTTCTCTTTGCAGAACATAGCCGACCTCCTTAACTTCGACCTATCAGAGTTCGAGGAATCCAGCGTGATCGGCGAGGAGGCACTGGTGACGCCGGCAGAGGACCTGAGGTCCAGCCTAGCTTACATCGGCAACCGGGTGGAGGCCTCGCTGGACGCGCTGGTGGTCGACAGCGGCTCGATCCGCGCACACTCCAAAGAGATCCAAGGCCAGCTGCCGAAAGCTCTAGCCGATGCCATTGTGCCGTTCACCTTCTTGGAAGCCCACCAACTTAAATACGAGCGGGCACGGTAGCGAATAGCCGATCGTCGCGAGAACCAGATGCGCTCGGCCACCCTCCAGTTGACCAAGGAAGCCATCGAGAGCCAGAAGGCCGCCTTCGACTGCCTGAAAACTGAGCCGGCGGCCAAGCTCGAGCAGCTCCTCTCACGCCAAGATTAGCTGATGGCCGATCTCGTTAAAGTCACGAAAGAGACCGACGTCCACAAGGAGTACATGGCCAGCCTGCCAGCTGAAATCAACGCTCAACGTCAAGGTATCAAGGCGGCCGTGGCACATCTCCAAGACCTGGTGAAGGGCATCCGGCCGGTAGCTGGGTCTGAGGCCGACGACGTCCAGGCCATCGAGGAGGTGGATCAGATCAGGCGGACAACGCTGTCGGCTATAGCCGATTTCTTGAAACAATGAACTTTGTAATATTTTAGCGGTCTAAAATCGGCTACTGCTTCATGTAATATATTCGTTGAACTTTTGTAATGTGCTTTAACTCTGACCAACTGCTCAAATTGTGTAATCGGCTCTGGCTTTTGTGTAGTATAGTTTATCAATCTTTTGCAACTGTGCTTGTGGATGAGATCGGCTCCGACCGCATGTAGTATCTTGGTATGACCGTCAACTCTGAATTGTTTATGCTGAAATCAGCCCTAGCCGTCCATGTCACATCACGTTTGCCGATTCCACAACCATACCACAACCGTTGATTTTAATACCTGAATTATGGACCCCGATGCCAATCACTTAAAACGCCTTTGCACCGGATGTCGATTGCGAAGCTTAAAAAATTTAAAATTTCCTAACCCCCAATTTTGTATGTATATGCCTCCCAAATTTTGTTGATAGCTTCTATGTCGACAAAATTGTGAATTCAAGCCGTTCGCGCATCATTGCCATCGCAATCGGCCAATCGTTAGCCGATCGTAGAAAACTTAGGGAAAAAAGTTGCATAAAAATGCCTAAAGGCGATGCCTTTTTGAAAAGGACATCGGCTGTCATAAATCGGCTAAGCAACCATAGCCGAATCATGAGTTGATCCATACACTTGGATAGTATTTCTTCAGGTATTTTCCATTAAGGGCCCTTCCAAATACTTCTCCATCTAACCCTTCTAGCATGTAAGCCCCTTTAGAGACACATTTGTAGATCTTGAAAGGCCCTTCCCAATTTGGTGACCACTTGCCGAATTTGTTATCCCTAGATCCAATCGGCAGTATCAATTTCCAAACGAGTTCGCTTTCCTCGAAAGATTTAGGCACCACTTTTTTATTATAATGTTTGGCTACTCGTTCTTTATCCCTTGTGACTTTTTCCAAGGCCCTCATCCTGGATAAAAATAAGTCTTCTGATTCGTCCACCATCAAGTGATAATAATCATCGGCCATGAGTTGATCCTGTAGTTGAATGCACCTTGAGCCGACGACGCTTTCCCATGGTAGCACCGCCTCATGCCCGTAGACCAGCTTGTACGGAGGGACTTGAATTGATCCATGGCATGCCATCCGATACGCCCACAATTTTGGCTAATCGGATGTGCCATTGTTTTAAGTACTTAGAGATCTTTCTTTTAATCAATTTAATCAAACTTTTATTTGAAGCTTCGGCTTGCCCGTTGGCTTGTGCGTAGTACGGCGAAAAATTAAGTAGCTTGATCCCCATGCCGTCGGCAAACCGAACAAACTCATCCGATACGAAGATAGATCCCTGGTCTGTTGTTATCGTTTGTGGGACGCCAAATCGGTAGATAATATGCTCTTCGACAAACTCGATTGCGTCTTTAGAATCCACCTTCTTCAGAGGAACTGCCTCCACCCATTTTGTGAAATAATCTGTCGCCACCAAAATAAATTTATGCCCTTTGCTTGAGGGTGGATTGATCTAGCCGATCATATCGATGCCGAATCCTCTGAATGGCCAAGGCTTAATAATTGGGTTCATAGCCGATGCTGGTGCTCATTGTATGGTGCCAAATTTTTGACAATCCTGGCAACGCTTGTAATATTTGAGACAATCCTCCAGCATTGTCGGCCAGAAAAATCCTGCTCGGCGAAACAACCACTTCATTTTGTGGGCTGATTTATGTGTGCCACAGATCCCTTTGTGCACTTCTCCGATGGCCAGTTTGGCCTGATCGGCTCCCAAACACTTGAATAGCACACCATCAATCGTCCGATAGTACAGATCTTCATCGAGCAAAACATATCTTAACGCCTTGTATCGTAATTTCCTTGTAGCCGATTGAGAGGGGTTTTTGAGATAGCTGTAAACTTTAAACCTCCAGTCATCGGCTGCAATGGCGGCGACTTCTATGTCGATCTCTTTCAACATCGGCCGATAGCCCGATGCCCCTTGAGCTAAATCATTGGCTTTTGTATTCTACTCTATGAGGATATGTTTCAAAGTAACTAGCCAAAAACCATCCATTAATTCCCGACATTGTTGATAATAGACCATCAGCGCATCGTTTTTGCACTCGTATTCTCCCGACAATTGGCTGATGACCAACTGTGAATCTCCCATTATTCCGATGGCGTCGGCTTCAACTTCCTTGAGCAGATGTAATCCTTTAAGGACGGCTTCGTATTCGGCTTGGTTGTTTGTAGCGTGGGGGTTGATAGCTTGCCCCCTGGGTGAAATGATGACTAAGCCGATACCACAGCCGTTGGTGCAAACCGAGCCGTCAAATGTCAAAGTCCAAGGCATAATTTCCACTGAGTCGATCGAGTCATTTCTATGCTCCACGATAAAATCGGCTATAGCTTGTCCTTTGACTACCCTGGGTGCCTGATACCTCAAGTCAAACTCTGTTGGCGCAAAAATCCACTTCCCAATTCTTCCTTTCAACACCGGAGCCGATAGCATGTACTTAACTACATCGGCTTTGTAGATGATTATGCACTCGTTGGATAGCAGATAATGCATTAACTTTGTACACAAAAATAGAGGCATAGGCACAGCCTCTCCACTTGCGAATACCTTGTTTATGCATCTAGTAACTGTCGGCTAAGATAGAAGATGGTTTTTTATTTGCCCTCAACTTCTTGGATTAAAACGGAGCCGATTGACTTGTCGTCGACTGATAGGTATAGCTTAAACGGTATCCCTTTTTGTGGAGGCATTAGAACTAGAGGGGAACTTAGATAATTTTTGATGTTGTCCAAAGCCTTTTGTTGCTCTGCCCCCCATGTGAATGCTTGATCAGCTTTCAGCCGGAGCAGTGGTGTGAACGGATCCATTTTTTCTGAGAGATTGGCTATGAACCACCTGATGAAATTTATTTTGCCGATCAACGACTGAAGTTGTTTCTTGTCCTTCGGAGGTTGAATTGTCTTGATAGCATTGATACTCCTTGGGGTAACCTCAATTCCTCTTTCATGAACAAGAAATCCTAGGAATTGCCCGGCCGACACGCCGAACGCGCACTTAAGTGGATTCATCTTCAAGCCATATTTCCTCGTCTGCTCCAACACTTGTCTCAGATCGGCTATATGGCCCTCTATCTCCCTGGACTTGACAACCACGTCATCAATGTAGATCTCTACTAGTGAGCTGATCATGTGATGAAAAATGTAGTTCATGGCCCGTTGATATGTTGCCCCAGCATTCTTCAACCCGAACTTCATTACCATCCATTCGTACAAGCCGATTGCGTCAAGACACCGAAAAACATTCTTGTGGATGTCTTTGTTGGCCATAAATATCTGATTATAACCTGCATTGCTGTCCATGAAACTAATAATTTTGTGGCCCAAAGCAGCATCGACAAACAAATCGGCTATCGGCATTGGGTATTCGTCCTTAGGGGTGGCCTTGTTTAGATCTCTGAAATCGATGCACACCCTAAGTTTACCTTTTTCTTCAACACTAGGACAATGTTTGAGACCCACTCGGCGTATCGGCAAGGCCGAATGAATCCCGCATCGTATAGCCGAGTGATTTCGGCTTTGGTTGCATCGTACATATCGGCATTAAACCTCCTAGGAGGCTGTTTGAACGGCCGATAGCCTGCCTTAATCGGCAGTTGATGGACCACTGTTGATCGGCTAAGACCGGGCATCTCGAAGTACTCCCAAGCAAAACAAACTTTATATTCTTTTAACAAATCAATAAGCTGGGATCTACAATGAGGAGCTAGATTTTTGCTAATATACGTCGTCCTCGGCTTGCCACCAGACCCGATGTCAATTTTCTCTAATTCATCGACCGACGTGAAACCTTGCCCGAGCTTGCCATCGTCTTCGTCTGCGGTGTCCATGCCGAAGACGCTTGAGCCATCCACCATGTCTTGTTCAAAGCAGCAGTTGCGGCCCGTCATCTCCAATCGGCTGTATTGTAGAATTGGACACATTTAGAAAATTGGCTTGCTAGATTTTCCCAGACAAACAATCGATGCCTTCGATTTCCCAAAGCGGCAAATCGACGCTAACTGACCTGTCAGCTGGTACGATCTCAATCTTGTCACCGTCCCATTGTATCAGGCTCTGATGCATTGTTGAAGGAACGCAACAATTAGCATGTATCCAGTCCCTTCCGAGAACCAGGCTGTAAGACCCCTTCCCGTCGATGACAAAGAATGTTGTGGGCACGGTCTTATTGTCGATGGTCAGTTCGACGTTCAGGACGCCCTTGGTTTCTGATGGGTTGCCGCCGAAGTCTTTGAGCACCATGTTGGTCTTTATCAGGTCTTCGGCTCCTTTGCCTAGTTTTCTGAACGTTGCGTAAGGCATGAGGTTGACTGCAGCCCCCCCATCGACTAGCATCTTGGAGATTGGCTTGCCGTTGACGGATCCTTTAACGTAAAACAGCTTTAAGTGCCGATTGTCGATCCTCTCAGGTTTGTCGAAAATAGCTTGGTCCGGTGAGATTCCTAGATTCACCAAGTCGTCTTCAATGGTGTCTGCATCGGCTTCAGGAGCACTGAATTCGGCTGGTAGTATGAACACCATGTTCACCGATGCAGAAACTTTGCCTTTCCCTTTGGCTGTCCTCCTGGCTTGGTCGGCTAGACTCTCCTGGGCTTGCTCCTTGTCGGCTGTGGCGATTTTCTCCTTGGGGACCCATCGCCTTTTGATCTTGCCCAACCTACGGCGCTATTCTTGGATCATTTGCCAAACTTCGTCTTCTCTCCCTTCATGCTTGAGTCATTGAATTCTTCTTTTCTGCGTCTTTGTGAAGAGGTCAGATGGACACCATTGGGGATTGGCCGATTCCTCATCGTCGGCCTCTACGTCATCGTGGTTGTTGTCGTTGTGGTCTTCGTCGACGAAGAAGTCTTGATGGATTGGGCTGGGTCGATCATGGACGGACCGCCGCCTCTGGTTTAGCTGAACGACTCTAGGGATGAACCGGGCTGGGCTTGCAGCCGATGAGCTCCTGTGTTCGTTGTCGCGGCGATCGTTGCACGCTGGGTAGTCGTCCAGTGTCGATAGCCTCACGCTGGATTTCCAGCAGTACCTGAAAAAATCACAATGCCAATGCGGATCGGTACTGTTGTGGCTTGCCTCGTGCCGGTGGTTTTTGGTTTCTGGCTTGTGCCGACGGGGTGCTTCATCACGAGCTGCTTTCCACCGAGACTGGTGCTGAGGACGGTGTCGACTGTCGTCATAGATCGGTCGTCGGTCAGCCGACTTGATGATGGGGCGCACCATGTTGATTGTCACGGCGTGATGTTCAGTCGGCTCGCCTTCTGTCCTGGCCCCGATTGATGTGTTGACTAAGCCGTGCACCATTCTGTTCTGTCGATCAGCTTGCCTGCGACTGGCTTGAACTGTGTTGACCAGGAAAGGGTTGTCGTCTACCTTCATCGGTCGACTTGAATCGGCAAACTTTAATTTCCCGGCCCGACTGGATTTGCTGCCTGAAGACTTTGCAATCGTTAGTGGCATGGGATGTGGAGTTGTGTCACTTGCAATATTTCTTCTTCTTTAGCTCCTCAGCTGATGGGCTCACATGATTCTCAGGGAGCTGGATCTATTTCTCCTTGAGCAGTAGGTCGAAAATCCTATCAGCCTTAGTGATGTCGAAGTCGTATCTCTCTTCTTTGGCCGTCTTCAGCAGCCATTGGCCGACGATGGCTTTTTTGTTCTTGGCCCATTCGGCTGCCGCTACTTCTGTGTCATCGTCATTGGAGTCGTAGTCCGATTCGACGATGACCTAAGTTATGTTCTTGACGACCTTCCTGGTGTCTTGGAATCGCAGCTCGTGGGCCGTCACCTTCTGTGCCAAGTGGGCTAGGCTGTCGAAGTCCTGCGCAGAGAATCACTCTCGGATCGACGCGATCAAGCCGTGAAAGGCCAAATCGGCCAACTGGGCGTCCATCAGCACCAGGCTGTAGCATCGATTCTTCATTTCTCTGAAACATTGGATATATTCTTGAACCGATTCGTTGTGCTTTTGCCTGACACTGGTGAGGTCCGACAACTTCATTTCGTTGTTGCCAGAGTAAAAGTAGCTGTGAAATTGCTTTTCGAGATCAGCCCAACTCTTAATTGAGTTGTATGGCAATGAGGAGAACCAGGTAAAAGCCGATCCTGAAAGAGACAGAGGGAACAGCCGGACTTTCAAGGTGTCTGTAGCCGATGCTTCGCCGCACTGCGCCAAGAATCGGCTAACATGCTCATATGTTGATACGTTGTCTTTTCCCGAGAACTTCGAAAAATCTGGGATTTTGTATCGGTTAGGCAACGGGATCCACTCAAAATGTTTTGGATAGGGATAACGATACATGTTCCCTGAGTCCTTCGGCTTGAGGCCGAATTGATCACGCATGACGTCTGCAATCAGATCGGCCCAAGTCCGGTTGTCCTACTGTATCGGCTCGTATGGGTCATATGGCACCGGTGCTAGCCGATACAGCGGTGGTGGCGTCTGAGGCCTGTAGTGATGGTCTTGACGGCCTCCTTGATACTGGTGGTGACAATCAGCCGGAGGCGGCCGATGCGCCGGTGGTGGCATTTGTGGTCCCGGGAACAGCTGTCGGCCGCCGACGTTGTAGCGTCTGTCCAGGTCAATCTGGGCAATCGGTTCTGACTGCCAATTGTCATTGAACATATTAGCTATCGATCACGGGGCAGCGGTTGCTTCGTCGGTTCAGCACGGTAATCACTGGCCTTGTAGCCGATTCAGTTGGATTTGGCTGGCCGAGGACCCCTCCTGGCGGCCCTGGTTGTGTTGGCGGTGGGACCGGCCGATTCTGGGTGACCAATGTCCTGTAGCCAGGAAATTGGCTGTCTGTGAAGTACGTCGGCCCCCGTTGCATCTGGTCGGCTATCTTGGCGTCGACTACGGTAGCAATCATGTTGTTGAGAGTGTTGACCAGGATGCTACTTTGGTTGACCAGCGCGTGGTGAACAGCCGAATCAATTCAGTCTTGCAAGGTGTGCAGGGCCGAATCGTCTTGTTCCTGAATTGACTCCTCCATCTTCTGTTTCCCTTTTGACCCACCAGAGGAGGATGCCTTGAGCTCGTCCATGCTGAATTTATACTTCTGATGCACGGCCCCGGATCTTGTTTGGGTGAAAGATTGCAAGTAGTTGGCCTGGAGCTCTTCCACCATTTTATTGTAATCGGTTTGCTGCTTAGCCGATAATTGCTCCATCTTCACAGGCATGATGTTGTCCTCAGAAACATTGAGGCTCTTGGAGTCGACCATCTTGTCGGCTGAGTCGATGCGTCCTAGTCGAGCCGACAAAGAAAGTCCCATTGGGCGTGCCAAGAAGCGTGTTGACGAGAAATTTCTCTCACGCACTGGCCTGGGAGATCTGCTTAGCTCCAGTGCAGGTCCTTCTCGGCTACCTGTGCGGTGCAGGGCGTGCCAGTTGGTTTGATCTGCTAACCAACAAAAAACAAAAGTACATGCGTTAAGTGTAAGGTTAGATCCCCACTGGATCGGCTAAAGGAATCCATGAGCATATATATGCTATCCTAAAATATATTTGAGCCAAGCGACTGGAATGGATCGGCTATACCGAGACAACATCATCCTCTTAACCCAAATACAGTAAAGGATAATAAATATATGTATTAATAACCTAGCCGATACTGGAAAGCTAACAAGGGATCGGCTAGTACTCCGATGAATCTTATGAAAAGATATCATTCTTGAACCTAATATGATTAGCCTTAGAAATCGGCCATCGGCTGTCGATGGCAGGCCGATTTCGGCTCATGACGTCTGACAAGAACGGAATCTTAACATAAGAGGCAGTACTAACACAAATCTAATAATAAATATACTAAAAGAAATACATTAGGGCAGATAAGACCGGCTAAAACCCTGGCACTGTCTCTTAAACATATAAATCTAACCGAACAGATCACTCGAAGTTCTAAAATTGACTTAATAGTTCAACGTTGATGCAACATTAAGTATAAAAAGAACAATCTGATCTGTTGTAGCTGATTTATACCTCTCGAGACGGTGGATACCACATATAGACCAGCCAACCTTTAGATCTAGCCTCATCGGCTGCGGGTTCTCGACGGAACTGGCCAATGGCAGGATAGATCTAAACATTGCTCTAGTTTACATGCGATATATGGTAAATAGTGCAGTATAAACCCCTGAATCTAATGTGTCATTACGATGGAAGGACTAGAATCAGCAGAGCATACCACTAATGACAAGCATTTACCTGGATTTGGGGATTGAAACGATGCAGCCCGTAGCCAAATCAATTGCTCGTCTGAAGAAAAAGGTTAGCGATGCACCGAGGGTTGTTTGATTGATTGTGATGTTTTTACAGAGGGTCTCGAGTCCTATTTATACCCAAGATAACATTATCTGTACACACCCTGGACACTATCTAAACTACTATTTAAAACACGATGATATCCTAGGAAGGACTCACGTCGCCTTACAATAAACAGTCCAAACAAAGTCCTAATTTACAGATACAATTGCCATTACAGGACTCTATCCATAGATGGCAATATCTTTTAACGCGTAATCTGATAACCGAATCTTCTATTGATCTTCAAATATCTGTACCAGAAATGGTTTTTTCTTCTCTGAAGCTAGAATCGACTATCGGCCGCTCCTGTCCAATTCAACCTTAGCCGACTGGCTTCGCAGCTGATCGCTTCTCAGCCGATGCAGCCTCTGTTTCTCCATCAAATCGGCCGATCCAATTCTGTTTCACCCTTGCCAAGACTTAAGGATTCAATAACCTATTTTAGGTGTTAACAGATGGTATGACCCTATTGTATGTATGAGATGCATGTGATGCGTGTAATATTCTTTCATATATGGAATCCCTGTAATATTATTTCTTACGTGCAATGCTTGTAATATTCTTTCATGACCTATGAGTCGATGTAATCTTCAATTATAGCTTCTATATTAGTTGCTTAGTTTGAAGAAATCAAGCATTCGGTAATTGGAAGAACGTGGATGAAGATGGAGATCCTCTACACCGTCATGGAGATGGAGATCACCATGTGAAGGGGGCCATACTATTTCATTATATGCTATTCTACCTGCTTTCATATATTGATATGTTTGTTTGATAGGATAGTATCCCTCACAAAATTAAGTGGTAATTTTGCCTTTCCAAATGTTGCACCCGTCACCGTTATTCTCGTCTATGGTGGGTCTGCCAAAGCAGAGTGCCATTCTCTATCATAACACGAGGGGGTATATGTCGGACATATACAGCACGAGCATTTGGTTAACGTAACAAGGCTATCAAAATAGTTTTGGGCCTTGGGGCATAGTGTTAGTGATATGCCCTAGAGGCAACATGGAGATGTTGGATATCACATCAATGTTTATGTATTTATGAATAAAGTGTTATTCAGTTCCATGAAATAGACATCTTGTATTGATCAATAAGTACGTGACTTATTTATGAGACTCTTTATGTATGAATCTATTTCTAAACGATCCCTGATCATATGTCATATTGTTGGAACAAATATGATTCTAAGATCGGCATGTTTATTGATTGATGATCATGTCTCTTAGATCATGGGTATGAAGATACCAAATCAATAAACATGGACATATGTGTTAGAGAACACATTGTTGGATAGACCCACCATGAGACACTATAGGAATTAATGTGCCATTAGTTGGTCTCAGGTAGTGTTGGTACAAAGTCCTTAGACCTGAGATCACCATGGATTCCAACATGTGTAGTAGCCTACTTTGGGACTACCAAACGCTATTCCATCGGGTAGTTATAAAGGTAGTTTTCGGGTTTGCTATGAAACATGGAGTGGGATGTGAGTGATCAAGATGGAATTTGCCCCTCCTTTGGAGAGATATCTCGGGCCCCTCGAGGTAATGGATTATGGAAATGCATGGCCATGCTAAGTTGATTGAGGAGTCAATCAACGGACGGATAATCCAATACGGTTCGAGTGAATTGTTAAGCTATTGAAGGGATGGCACACATCTTGCCTATAGCTTAAGCGGTATCGTGAGGCAAAGGGATTTGTGTACACATTACAGTTCGAGCCGATATTATATTCTTGTATACTATGGTGTCAATATGTGCTGCTAGGCGCCGCTGTTGACAGGTCGGCTAAGATGGACTCGAGCCGACGGTCGGCTAAGTTAGACTATAGCCGAAACCGAGTATACGTGAACCTACAGGGTCGCACGCTTAAGGGGATAAGAACAGGCATTCGAGTTGGACTCGGATACGGCTCGATCGGATAGGGATCCGATCGGATAGAGTCCTATGGGCTTACGACGTATGGGCGGCCAACTCTGTGAGATTCGGATAGGATCCGATTCAAAATAGAGTCCTGATCGGCCACTAGTCCCAGTCGGCCAACTCTACATAAAGGAGGGAGGGGTGGAGAGCTGCGGCACGTCAATTGCATCGCGTGCAACAGAACTCTCCCCACTTTCGAGCCAGACCCTAGCCTTGCATCGCGTGCTAGCACACGGGTGTACGGCGTTTTATCCCTGGACGTGTGGATACCGGTAGAGGCGCTGCTAAGTTGCGCGCTGTTGATCGGCTTCGGATCGGCTGCGGTCGGGCGCATCGAAGCGAGGCGCGAGAACACGGTCGGACGACTCGGATCGGCTACGGCATCTGCGAATCGGCTGATTGGTGAATCGGCTGTCGGCTTGCGAGAATCGGCTACACTGTTCCGGATCGGATAGCCCTGATCGGCTGTTTCCGCTGCACACTCCAATCGGTAACGATCTATCGGCCCTTACTTGCAAGTGTTCGTGGTTTGCGCGGTAGAAAATTTTTGTTTTCGGCTAGCGTAGCTTCCGCGTAACCCTTCAGTGGTATCAGAGCTAATATTGCTTAGTTCGGGTTTTAGATTGGATCTGGAACAAGTTTTTCACACGGGTTGATTAGATCAATCGGTTTTACGTGATCTGTTGAGGAGAGTTAATGGTAATTGCGTTCCTTGATAGTGTATCGGAACGGCGTAATGTAATTACGTCGAAGCAATTTCCATATAACTCGGTTTGACTTGGGTTCGAGATAGCGTTCCTTGATAGTGTATCGGAACGGTATAATATGATTATGCCGAAGCTATCTCGTAATCCGATCTTGTTAGCTTCCTCGCGCCTACGCAAACCATCTCCCTTGATAGTGTATCGGGACGGCATAATATGATTATGCCGACATGGTTTCCGTAAGCAAATTCATAGATTGGATCTATGAATTTTGTGTGGTGTACCCCCTTATAGGTCGTCTCGATGCCGTAGCTCGCGATAAGTAGAAACGTTTCTACGCCTAACTCGGACCGAGAGGTTCAACACCTCAAAGTCCTTGTTTGCGTGCAGCTTGTTGAGGGAATCCCGTCGATCCGCATGTGATAAAGATGATTGGCTATATCGAGAGTCTGGAAAAACTAGTTTTTCCCCTTAGCCAAGAGTTGGCTACTGATGTGATTCTCCAGTCGCTCCCTCCGAGCTTCGAGCCATTCATATTAAACTATCACATGAACAATATGGATAGAACCTTGGCTGAATTGCATGGGATGCTAAAGACAGTGAGGAGAGTATCCAGAAAACGGTCATCATGTGATGATGATGCGAAGGCAAAGCGCAAACCACACTGTCAAGAAACTTTGCACCAAGAGGAAGTTAACTCCCGATGAGATCGCGAGTGCCTCCAATGCAAAGAAGGGCAAGAAGGGGTCAGCGACATCGGATGCCGTTTGCTTCTACGCAAGGAGACAGCCACTGGAAAAGGCGCAAGAAGTACATGGAGGATCTCAAGAAGAAGCAAAGTACGACTTCGCTTCGGTATTAATGTTATAGACATTAATCTCGCTACTTCACCCTCGACTCTTGGGTATTTGATACCGGATCGTAGCTCATATTTGCAAATCGTTGCAGGAATGAGAAGAAGTAGAGGATTGAGAAGGGCGAGGTGAAACTGCGTGTCGGCAATGGAGCAAGCATTGCTACGTTCTTGTCGGCACGATACCACTTCATCTACCTTCAGGATTAGTTTTGGAATTGAATAATTGTTATTGTGTTCCAACACTATGTCAAAACGTTATTTCCGCTTCATGTTTGCGAGCGGAAGGATATGATTTTAGATCAATGGACAATGGTTGTTCAATATATCTCGAGAGATATCTTCTATTTTCATGCTCCATTGGTGAATGGATTATACGTTTTGAATCTTGAAGCGTCTCCCATCTATAACATTAATACGTAAAGGCAACTCTCTAATGATATAAACCCCACGTTTATCCGGCATTGTCGCTTAGGCCATATAAATAAGAAACGCATGGAGAAGCTCCATAAGGATGGACTGCTTCACTCTTTTGATTTTGAATCATTTGAGACATGTGAGTCTTGTTTACTTGGTAAGATGACAAAGGCACCTTTCACGGGACATAGTGAGAGAGCAAGTGACTTATTGGCACTCGTACATACCGATGTATGTGGACCAATGAGCTCAACGGCCGAGGTGGTTATCGTACTTCATTACCTTTACCGATGACTTTAGTAGATATGGCTATATCTACTTAATGAGGCATAAGTCCGAATCCTTTGAAAAGTTCAAAGAATTCCGAATGAAGTACGTAATCATTTAGGGAAAACAATCAAGTTTCTACGATCGATCGTGGAGGGGAATACTTGAGCCAAGAGTTTGGTAATCATCGAAAGATTGTGGAATTGTTCCACGGTTGACTCCGCCAGAACTCCACAATGGAACGGAGTGTCCGAACGGAGAAATCGCTCCTTGTTGGACATGGTGCGGTCGATGATGAGCCAAAGTGATCTTCCGTTATCCTTCGGGGATATGCTCTTGAAAAACTGCGCGCTCACACTAAATAGAGTTCCATCTAAGTCGGTTGAAAAGACACCATATGACATATGGACGGGCAACCCCTAGTTTGTCTTGTCTCAAAATTTGGGGATGTGAGGCTTATGTAAAACGTTTACAATCGACAAGCTCACACCCAAATCGACAAGTGCTTCTTTGTGGGATATCCTAAGGAAACTAAGGGATATTACTTTTATAATCGGGAACAAGGCAAAGTGTTTGTCGCCCGACATGGTGTCTTCTTGGAGAAAGAGTTTCTTTCAAGAAGGGTTAGTGGGAGCAGGGTGCATCTTGAAGAAGTTCAAGAAACACCGAAAACGTTTCGCGACCACGAACCACAAAAGGAGGAACGAAGTGTTGCGCCACCAGTTGTAGATACACCAGCCCACGGAGTCGAAAGATCACGTCGTGCGCCCGCAGTACACAGTGCGGAACAACGTGATATATTGTTGTTGGACAACGATGAACCTAAGACCTATGAGGAAGCGATGGTGGGACCCGATTCCAACAAGTGGCTTGGAGCCATGAAATCCGAAATAGAATCCATGTATGACAATCAAGTTTGGAACTTAGTTGATCCACTGATGGTGTCAAAACCATTGAGTGTAAATGGGTTTTTAAGAAAAAGGCCGATATGGATGGAAATGTTCACATCTATAAGGCGAGATTGGTGGCGAAAGGTTTTAAACAGATTCAAGGAGTTGATTATGATGAAACCTTCTCGCCCGTCGCAATGCTTAAATCTAATCGGATTATCCTAGCGATTGCTGCATATTTCGATTATGAGATATGACAGATGGATGTCAAAACGACTTTCCTAAATGGAAACCTAAGCGAGGATGTATACATGATACAACCTCGGGGTTTTGTCGATCCGAGAATCACTGGAAAGATATGCAAGCTACGAAATCCATTTATGGATTGAAGCAAGCATCTCGGAGTTGGAATATTTGTTTTGATGAAGTAATCAAAGGGTTTGGTTTCATCAAAAATGAAGAAGAGGCCTGTGTTTACAAAAAGGTCAGTGGGAGCGCAATTGTATTTCTAATCTTATATGTGGATGACATGTTACCGATTGGAAATGATATCCCTATGCTTGAATCCGTCAAGTCTTCATTGAAAAATAGTTTTTCCATGAAAGACTTAGGGAGGCAGCATATATATTAGGCATTCGGATCTATAGAGATAGATCCAAGAGGCTAATTGGATTAAGCCAAAGTACATACATTGACAAGGTGTTGAAAAGGTTCAACATGCATGATTCCAAGAAAATTTCTTGCCCATGTCACATGGCATTAATCTTAGCAAGAATCGGTGTCCTCGGACACATGATGAGTGGAATAAGATGGGTATGGTTCCATATGCTTCGGCAATTGGATCCATCATGCATGCCATGCTTTGTACACGCCGCATGTCTCGTACGCTTTGAGTGCTACGAGCGATACCGCCGATCCAGTGAAGGTCACTATCGCCGTAAAGAATATCCTTAAGTACTTGAGAAGAAGCGAGGATATGTTCCTAGTCTATGGAGGTGAAGAAGAGCTCGTTGTAAGTGGTTACACCGATGCTAGCTTCCAAACAGACAAGGATGATTATAGATCGCAATCTGGTTTCGTGTTCTGCCCGAACGGAAGCGCGATCAGTGGAAGAGTTCCAAGCGGGATACGTTGCCGATTCTACAACGGAGGCCGAGTACATTGCTGCTTGAAGCTGCAAAGGAGGCTGTTTGGATCAAGAAATTCGTTTCGAGCTTGGTGTGATGACTAGTACGATCGGTCCAATGTCTCTCTATTGTGACAATAGTGGAGACATTGCGCAAGCCAAGGAGCCGAGGTCACATCGAAGTCCAAACACATACTTCGGCGATATCATCTCATCCGCGAGATTGTGGACAGAGGTGATGTCAAGATATGCAAAGTGCACACGGATCTCAACATAGCCGATCCGCTAACAAAACCTCTCCTCGGCGAAGCATGAGGCGCACACAAGAGCAATGGGTATTAGATACTTACACGGTTGACTCTAGTGCAAGTGGGAGATTGTTAGTGATATGCCCTAGAGGCAACATGGAGATGTTGGATATCACGTCAATGTTTATGTATTTATGAATAAAGTGTTATTCGGTTCCATGAAATAGACATCTTGTATTGATCAATAAGTACGTGACTTATTTATGAGACTCTTTATGTATGAATCTATTTCTAAACGATCCCGATCATATGTCATATTGTTGGAACAAATATGATTCTAAGATCGGCATGTTTATTGATTGATGATCATGTCTCATAGATCATTGGTATGAAGATACCAAATCAATAAACATGGACATATGTGTTGGAGAACACATTGTTGGATAGACCCACCATGAGACACTACGGAATTAATGTGCCATTAGTTGGTCTCGGTAGTGTTGGTACAAAGTCCTTAGACCCGAGATCACCATGGATTCCAACATGTGTAGTAGCCTACTTTGGGACTCCCAAACGCTATTCGAATCGGTAGTTATAAAGGTAGTTTTCGGGTTTGCTATGTAACATGGAGTGGGATGTGAGTGATCAAGATGGAATTTGCCCCTCCTTTGGAGAGATATCTCGGGCCCCTCGAGGTAATGGATTATGGAAATGCATGGCCATGCTAAGTTGATTGAGGAGTCAATCAAGCGAGATAATCCAATATGGTTCGAGTGAATGGTTAAGCTATTGAAGGCATGGCGCACATCTTGCCTATAGCTTAAGCGGTATCGTGAGGCAAAGGGATTTGTGTACACATTACGGTTCGAGCCGATATTATATTCTTGTATACTATGGTGTCAATATGTGCCTGCTAGGCACCGCTGTGCACAGTCGGTCGAGTTGGACTCGAGCCGACGGTCGACTAAGTTAGACTATAGCTGAAACCGAGTATACCGAACCTGGTCGCACGCTTAAGGGGATAAGAACAGGCATTCGAGTTGGACTCGGATACGGCTCGATCGGATAGGGATCCGATCGGATAGAGTCCTATGGGCTTACGACGTATGGGCGGCCAACTCGTGAGATTCGGATAGGATCCGATTCAAAATAGAGTCCCTGATCGGCCACTAGTCCCGTCGGCCAACTCTATATAAAGGAGGGAGGGGTGGAGAGCTGCGGCACGTCAATTGCATCGCGTGCAACAGAACCCTCCCCACTTTCGAGCCAAACCCTAGCCTTGCATCGCGTGCTAGCACACGGGTGTACGGCGTTTTGTCCCCGGACGTGTGGATACCGGTAGAGGCGCTGCTACGTTGCGCGCTGTTGATCGGCTTCGGATCGGCTGCGGTCGGGCGCATCGGAGCGAGGCGCGAGAACACGGTCGGACGACTCGGATCGGCTACGGCATCTGCGAATCGGCTGATTGGCGAATCGGCTGTTCCCGGGTATCGGCTGTCGGCTTGCGAGAATCGGCTACACTGTTCCGGATCGGATAGCCCTGATTGGTTGTTTCCGCTGCACACTCCAATCGGTAACGATCTATCGGCCCTTACTTGCAAGTGTTCTTGGTTTGCGCGATAGAAAATTTTTGTTTTTGGCTAGCGTAGCTTCCGCGTAACCCTTCACATAGGTTGGCGCCGAGGCATGGAGATGTCACACCAACAACAAAAGTCACATAGAGATGTGATTAGCAAGGTGTTACACATGTTACTAATATTGTAGCAGTGATGCCAAAGCTCACTATAAATTAACTAACATGTGGATCTTGACCCAATACGTAACCTAGAGGGAAGGTGTAAAATACATAATGAGAGTCTTATGTTAAATTGTTTAACAATAGACATAGCATAAACATTGTGCTAAACTTTGCTTTTTCTGTTGTAGAATAATGGCAGCTAATACTACACCCAATACCTTTAATTTGCGATCCATTCTCGAGGAAGAAAAATTGCATGGAACAAACTTTATGGATTGGTATCGCAACTTGAGAATTGTTCTCAAGTAAGAGCGCAAAGAGTACGTTCTTGAAGTACCCTATCCAGATGAGTTGCCTAACAATGCTACTCCTACTGCACGGAGGGCTTATGAGGAGCACACTAATGATTCCCTAGATATAAGCTGTCTCATGCTTGCTATTATGTCCTCTGAGCTTCAGAAGAAATATGAGAGCAGCGATGCTCATACTATTATTCAGGGACTACGTGGCATGTTTGAGAACCAAGCTAGGGCCGAGAGGTTCAACACTTCAAAGTCCCTGTTTGCGTGCAGGCTTGTCGAGGGGAGTCCAGTCAGTCCGCATGTGATGAAAATGATTGGCTACATTGAGAGTCTGGAAAAATTAGGTTTTTCCCTTAGCCAAGAGTTGGCTACTGATGTGATTCCCCAGTTGCTCCCTCCGAGCTTTGAGCCATTCATATTGAATTATCACATGAACAGTATGGATAAAACCTTGGCTGAATTGCATGGGATGCTAAAGACGGCTGAGGAGAGTATCCAGAAAAACGGTCATCATGTCATGATGACGCAGAAAGCTAAGCGCAAACCACCTGTCAAGAAACTTGGCACTAAGAGGAAACTAACTCCCGATGAGATCGCGAGTGCCTCCAATGCTAAGAAGGGCAAGAAGGGGTCGGCGACATCAGATGCCGTTTCCTTCTATTGCAAGGAGACAGGTCACTGGGAAAGGAACTGTAAGAAGTACACGGAGGATCTCAAAAAGAAGCAAAGTGCGACTTCTGCGTCAGGTATTAATGTTATAGACATTAATCTTGCTACTTCACCTACTAACTCTTGGGTATTTGATACTGGATCAGTAGCTCATATTTGCAAATCGTTGCACAGAATGAGAAGAAGTAGAGGCTTGAGAAGGGGCGAGGTGAACCTACGCGTCGGCAATGGAGCAAGTGTTGCTACAGTTGCTGTCGGCACTGTTCCACTTCATCTACCTTCAGGATTAATTTTGGAATTAAATAATTGTTGTTGTCTTCCAACTCTATGTCAAAACGTTATTTCTGCTTCATGTTTGCAAGCGGAAGGATATTATTTTAGATCAATGGACAATGGTTGTTCAGTTTATCTTGGAGATATGTTCTATTTTCATACTCCATTGGTGAATGGATTATACGTTTTGAATCTTGAAGTATCTCCCATCTATAATATTAATATAAAGAGGCAACTCCCGAATGATACAAACCTCACGTTTATCTAGCATTGTCGTTTAGGCCATATAAATCAGAAACACATGGAGAAGCTCCATAAGGATGGATTGCTTCACTCTTTTGATTTTGAATTATTTGAGACATGTGAGTCTTGTTTACTTGGTAAGATGACAAAGGCACCTTTCATCACAGTGAGAGAGCAAGTGACTTGTTGGCACTCGTACATACTGATGTATGTGGACCAATGAGCTGAACAGCCAGAGGTTGTTATCGTACTTCATTACCTTTACCGATGACTTTAGTAGATATGATTATATCTACTTAATGAGGCATAAGTCCGAATCCTTTTAAAAGTTCAAAGAATTCCAGAATGAAGTACAGAATCATTTAGGGAAGACAATCAAGTTTCTACGATCAGATCATGAAGGGGAATACTTGAGCCAAGTGTTTGGTAATCATCTGAAAGATTGTGGAATTGTTCCACAGTTGACATCGCCAGGAACTCCATAGTGGAATGGGGTGTCCAAACGAAGAAATCACACCTTGTTGGACATGGTGCGGTCCATGATGAGCCAAAGTGATCTTCCATTATCCTTCTAGGGATATGCTCTTGAAACAGCTGCGTTCACACAAAATAGAGTTCCATCTAAGTCAATGAAAAAGACACCATATGAGATATGGACAGGGCGACCCCCTAGTTTGTCTTTCCTCAAAATTTGGGGATGTGAGGCTTATGTAAAACGTTTACAGTCCGACAAGCTCACACTCAAATCTGACAAGTGCTTCTTTGTGGGATATCATAAAGAAACTAAGGGATATTACTTTTATAATCGGGAACAAGGCGAAGTGTTTGTCACCCGACACGGTGTCTTCTTGGAGAAGGAGTTTCTTTCAAGAAGGGTTAGTGGGAGCAGGGTACATCTTGAAGAAGTTCAAGAAACACCAGAAAATGTTTCAGCTACCATGAAACTACAATAGGAGGAACAAGATGTTGCGCCACCTGTTGTAGAGACACCAGCCCCACGGAGGTCTCAAAGATCACGCCGTGTGCCTGACAGGTACATAGGTGCGGAACAACGTGATATATTGTTGTTAGACAACGATGAGCCTAAGACCTATGAGGAAGCGATGGTGGGACCCGATTCCAACAAGTGGCTTGGAGCCGTGAAATCCGAAAGAGAATCCACGTATGATAATCAAGTTTGGAACTTGGTTGATCCTCCTGATGGTGTCAAAACCATTGAGTGTAAATGGGTTTTTAAGAAAAAGGTCGACATGGACAGAAATTTTTACATCTATAAGGCACGATTGGTGGCGAAAGGTTTTAAACAGATTCAAGGTATTGATTATGATGAATCCTTCTCGCTCGTCACAATGCTTAAGTCTATTCGGATTATTCTAGCAATTGCTGCATATTTCGATTATGAGATATGGCAGATGGATGTCAAAACAGCTTTCCTGAACGGAAACCTAAGCGAGGATGTATACATGATACAACCTGAGGGTTTTGTCGATCCACAATCGCCTTGAAAGATATGCAAGCTACATAAATCCATTTATGGATTGAAGCAAGCATCTCGGAGTTGGAATATTCATTTTGATAAAGCAATCAAAGGGTTTGCTTTCATCAAAAATGAAGAGGAGTCCTGTGTTTACAAAAAGGTCAGTGGGAGCGCAATTGTATTTCTAATCTTATATGTGGATGACATATTACTGATTGGAAATGATATCCCTATGCTAGAATCCGTCAAGTCTTCATTGAAAAATAGTTTTTCCATGAAAGACTTAGGGCAGGCTAATTGGATTAAGCCAAAGTACATATATTGACAAGGTGTTGAAAAGGTTCAACATCCATGATTCCAAGAAAGGTTTCTTGCCCATGTCACATGGCATTAATCTTAGCAAGAATCAGTGCCCTCAGACACATGATGAGCAGAATAAGATGGGTATGGTTCCATATGCTTCGGCAATTGGATCCATCATGTATGCCATGTTTTGTACACGTCCAGATGTCTCGTATGCTTTGAGTGCTACGAGCATATACCAGTCAGATCCAGGTGAAGGTCACTGGACTGTCGTGAAGTACTTGAGAAGAACTAAGGATATGTTCCTAGTCTATGGAGGCGAAGAAGAGCTCGTTGTAAGTAGTTACACCGATGCTAGCTTCCAAACGGACAAGGAAGACTATAGATCACAATCTGGGTTCGTGTTTTGCCTGAACGGAGGCGCAGTCAGCTGGAAGAGTTCCAAGCAGGATACTATTGCTGATTCTACAATGGAGGTCGAGTACAACACTGCTTCAGAAGCTGCAAAGGAGGCTGTTTGGATCAAGAAATTTGTTTCTGAGCTGGGTGTGATGACCAGTGCAACTGGTCCAATGTCTCTCTATTGTGATAATAATGGAGCCATTGCGCAAGCCAAGGAGCCGAGGTCACATCAGAAGTCCAAACACATAATTCGGCGATATCATCTCATCCGAGAGATTGTGGATAGAGGTGATGTCAAGATATGCAAAGTGCAAACGGATCTCAACATTGCTGATCCGTTGACAAAACCTCTCCCTCAGCCGAAACATGAGGCGCACACAAGAGCAATGGTATTAGATACTTACATGATTGACTCTAGTGCAAGTGGAAGACTATTAGTGATATGCCCAAGAGGCAACATGGAGATGTTGGATTTCATGGTCAATGTTTATGTATAAATGAATAAAGTGTTATTCAGTTCCATGAAATAGACATCTAGTATTGATCAATAAGTATGTGACTTATTTATGAGACTCTATATGTATGAATCTATTTCTAAATGATCTCAGATGATATGTCATATTGTTGGAACAAATATGACTCTAATATTGACATGTTTATTGATTGATGATCATGTCTCATAGATCATGGTATGGAGATACCAAATCAATATACATGGACATGTGTTAGAGAACACATTGTTGGATAGACCTACCATGAGACATTACAGGAATTAATGTGCCATTAGTTGGTGTCAGGTAGTGTTGGTACAAAGTCCTTAGACTTGAGATCATCATGGATTCCAACATGTGTAGTAGCCTACTTTGGGACTACCAAACGCTATTCCGTAACTGGGTAGTTATAAAAGTAGTCTTCGGGTTTGCTATGAAACATGTAGTGTGATGTGAATGATCAAGATGGAATTTGCCCCTCCTTTGGAGAGATATCTCTGGGCCGCTCGAGGTAATGGATTATGGAAGTGCATGGTCATGCCGAGTTGATTGAGTAGTCAATCAACAAACAGATAATCCAATACGGTTCGAGTGAATGGTTAAGCTATTGAAGGGATGGCAAACACATCTTGCCTATAGCTTAATTGGTATCGTGAGGCAAAGGGATTTGTGTACACATTACAGGTTCAGAGCCGATATTATATTCTTGTATACTATGGTGTCAATATGTGCTGCTAGGCGCCGCTGTTGACAAATCGGCTAAGTTGGACTCGAGCCAAAATTGAGTTTACCTGAACCTACAGGGTCGCACGCTTAAGGGGATGGAACGGACATTCGAGTTGGACTCGAATATGGCTCAATTCGGATAAGATTCGATTTAATATAGAGTCCTATGGGCTTACGAAGTCTGGTCGACCAACTCTATGAGATTCGGATAGGATCCGATTCAAAATAGAGTCCCAATTGGCCACTAGACCCAGTCGGCCAACTCTATATATAAGGGGGAGGGGTGGAGAGCTGCTGCATGTCAATTGGAACCGAATCAATCTGATCACACGCGGCTTCAGAAGTCGGCGAGATCAATCTCCACGGTAACCCTCTCCACTCCCGAGCCAAACCCTAGCCTTGCATCTTGTGCTTGCACATGGGTTTTAGGCATTCTGTTCCCGGACGTGTGGATACCGGTAGAGGCGCTGCACATTGTGGCGTTGTTCGTCGGACAAATTGGCTGCGGCACATCGAAGCGAGGCGGCTGCGGCAGATCGAAAGCACGAGCGCGGTTCGACGAATCGGCAAATCGGCCGTGGCAGATCGGCCGTGGAATCGGCACGTCGGCTGCATCAGATCGGCTGTCGACTCGGGGATCGGCTGTCAGCGAATCGGCTGTGATCGTCTGGCGCTGTTCCGGATCGGATAGCTCCTGATTGGCTATTTCCGCTACACTCTACTCCAATCGGTAATGATGTATTGACCCTTACTTGCAAATGTTCCTAGTTTGCACGGTAGAAAAGTTTTGTTTTATGCTATCGTAGCTTCTGCGTAACCCTTCACTATGTGCTTGGGCAACTACCCTGGGAAAGGTGGTTGATATACGACATGTGGATACATGAGCGCCACATTGCCATGACAATGATGAAATAGTTTTGGATGAAAACTAAGCACCAAACAAATGTTTTAGACTGGGGCGGCTGGATGATTTGGGTGGAATCTGGTTAAGGCAAGTGCCATCCCTGGTAATTTAAGGACTGAGCCATGTGATAAACATGAAATGAGCTAGTACAGCCGTACTTCTCAATGGGTATAGACCTAACGGAGTAAATAGCCGAATGGAGGTGCTACCCCTGCATAGTGGTTCACTTGGATATGTGAATAGGCGGAAAGCCTACAGGGCAGGAAGCTTATAGATGGGGTAACCATCGGTGGGTAACCGAACTATAACTGAAACTGGACTTAATTACAACTTAAAAAATGTGTGAGTTTTCCCTTCTCAGGAGCGCCAGCACTCCTCTCACTGCTAGAAACCATGTACGGCTAAAGTGCATGAGGGCTCAAGTTCATGGAGCGGATACTGCCAAAGTAAGGTTATTGAAAGGCTTTGCCGTGACGCGTCTCATTCGTTGGGACTTTGGCTCATGTGTTGGGCAAGTCACGGAGTACGGGTAAAGTGTACATCCACTGCAGCATGAGTAAAATAATCTATTCGAATAGCCGTGCTCGTGGATACGGAGCATCGGGACAAGTTTTTTGCTTGGATAGACTCTAAATTTTAAAATGATGGGATGGGTATGCATAATGATTTTATGTGTTGGTGGCTCAACTTCTCGAGAAGCGAGAAGGGGTAGACCCAGAAAATCATGATGATCCAGTGGTGGGAAGCTACCCTTGGGATCACAATGGATGGTAGACAAAACCGTCGCTGATTAAACAAACTATGGAAATAAAACTTGACCAGTCTTAGGTCATAGATTTGTGAAAAGAATTGCAGAACTAGCTTTATACAAAAGAACCACAACCGTTCCTTGATTATCCCTTATCATATGCATCGTTGTTGTGGTGGCTTGCTGAGTACAGTTGGTACTCACCCTTGCTTTACGCAAAACATTCAGAGATGGGCGATGAAGACCCTGAAGATCCGTACGAGTACTACCAAGAGGGTATGGAAGACGATGGCACTTAGTAGGTCTTAGACTTGGTCATTGCCTGTAGCAATGGTGTGCCGCTGCCTTATCTCCACTGTCTTATCTATATTCTGCTTTTGCTTGTATTCTGGACCGTTTGGTCCTATGTTCTAGACAATGCCTTCGGGCGCTATATTGTAATATTTCGCGTAAGATGATTGGTGTATTGCATGGTGGATGATTCAGTAATGTAATCGTGGGTACCAAACTACTCGATCCAGAGAAATGGTGCTATGAACATGAATGATTACTATTACAAAAACGAGGGTCCACAGAGCTGGTATCAGAGCGTGCGACTGTAGGATAAGACCAATGGCGCCCCACCCCCTTTGTAGATGGCTAAAGGGAGAAATCCCCATCTAGGATTATTTTGAAAATAAAAACATTATGTCTATAAAACAAAATGTGTTTTTCCCCTATACTCTTGTCTCCTGTCTCTTTATAAAATTTGTTTTACTTCCACTTCCCCTAACTCTGGTTTTCTTAGGTATAGATGGCAGGACAAGGTCAGAACAGAGTCTGGAAGTTGAGGTTCCATGAGAGGATGGATACGTTGTGCAGCTACGACAACTGATGAGGTGCTTGAGATACCCTGAGTTACCCACCTTGAGGAGGAGGAGGTTTGGTACTGAAGACCATCCCGAGTGGGAGGCTACTGTGATGATCGAGTCACCCGTTGCTAGCGAGCGGAGTTCCACTTCAGGACGTGCTACCGGCATGACTCGACAGAGGCTGCAGTTTAGGATGCTTCCTGAGAGGCATTCCACCATCTTAACACCGTCCACAGAGCTGAGTTGGCGAGGACTGAGTTTGCACATCACTCGTATCGAGAGGATGGCAACTCCGTCTGCATCGTGCAGGCTAGCTTGTGCTGCTACAACCCTATGGTGACCCGTCTGTCCTGGTGGGCTGAGGCCGTAGAAGATGGCTATGAGGAGGCACTACTGGAGATCGTTGAGCAGCAGAGACGCTTGGGCGAGCTCGAGGAGGAGCACCACGCCTGTGGCAGCAAGGTTGACTCGCTGAAGACCTAGCTTCAGTTTAACGACACGCAGTATGAGCAGCTCTTGGACCAGTATGTTGCCCGTGGCGAGGCCATGGCCACCCTCGAGGAGAAGTTTAGGAAGAGCCACAGGCAAGTTAGTCAGCTGGAGGAGCAACTCTGTACGATCTTGATTACCACTGCGACTGCCTCTACTTCCACCGCACCGCCACCACCCCCTGCAATCGGCTTGCGACCACTACTACTTGCTCAGTCCCTGTGCCTGGCCACTTTCCACGCTTTACTGGAGGAGGTTGGCATGCTAAGCATAGAGTCCAGACCCTACCTGGTTGATCCTGCTGCGACACAGCCTGCTGCTGCAGAGACGAAGCCCACACCGATAGCCACAGTTGTTTCATCCTAGCCCGGCTCCGGAGTGGAGATCCTGATCCAGATCAACACTGACCAAGGGACTGAGATTGAGCAAGAGGAGGTCGAGAGAGAGCCCAGCATCACAGACCTGTCGGAGGACAAGGCTCCTGCTTACCGCATCACCTTTGCGAGAGGACCCAGCACTCGCAGGACTGCTCGCAAGAGCACGCAATCTGGAAGCAAGAAGCCCAAGACTGACCCTGAGGCGACCACATCCGAGCTGTGGGGACTTTGGTTTGTGTCCGCCAGGGACCACCCACTTCCTGCACCCGATTCCTATGGCTGGCTGGATGACTAGACGAAAGGTCCGCAGTGGCTATGGTCTTGATTCGGATGGCTTTTTGGACAGTAAGAACCACACCCTCCCTTTTAGTAGACGATGATTGCATGACAGTAGTTCGATGTTAGCTTTTGCGTGTTATTCTATTAGGCTGCGTGTGTGCAATCTATTGTATCAGCTATGATGTGTTGACTAAGGACCTATGTAATGATCTATGGGTATGTTATGAATGAGTTTATTCCACCATGCTTGCTCCATAAAAGATCACCTTAACCTACCCAAAATAAAATGAGTAGGATTGTGACCTTAGTAGGTCAAGGCTCTCACTTATGTACGCTCTACAGATGATTTACTGACGTCGGGCAACGGCCGCCAACGAAAACCCACCAGAGCCCAACCCCACCACTTTGGCTGAGGTCATGGCTGTACAAACCCAGCTGTTGCAGGCCATCACCAACAATCAAGGAGGCCGCAGAAGCTCAAGCCTTGGCGAATTTATTAGAGCCAAGCCACCCACCTTCACTTTGGTAGAGGAACCCATGGATGCGGAGGATTGGCTGCGCGTCATAGAGAAAAAACTGACCCTTGTGCGTGTGCGCGAAGCCGACAAAGTGATCTTTGCCGTGAACCAACTGGAAGGACCCTCTAGTGACTGGTGGGATACCTATAAAGAAACTCGAGCAGAGGATGCTGCGGAACCCATATGGGAGGAATTCACCGCCGCCTTTCATGAGAACTTCATGCCGCGACAGTGATGCATATGAAGAAGAATGAATTCACGAGGCTGCAACAAGGGAACACCACTATGAAAGAATACCTAAACCGGTTCACCCAGCTTGCTCGCTATGCAACTGGCGACTTAGTAGATGAAGAATAGAAGATCGACAAGTTTATCGAGGGACTTAATGATGAATTGCGAGGGCCTATGATTGGACAAGATCATACCAACTTCCAGAGTCTAATCAACAAGGTTGTGAGGCTGGAGCATGATCAGAAGACGATGGAAAACAACCGCAAGAGGAGACTTGCTATGGCCCACCCACTTCAAGGAGCACCTCAGCGTCCTAAGGGAGCCACTCCATCTGGATGGAAGCCAACTGTCATGGCAACCCCCCGTCCTACTGCACCTGGCAATGTCAGCAGGCCAAATGTGACTCAGTTCCGTACTCCAACACCAACCCTGGCTGCTCCGGGATAGAAGAATGTGAACTGCTTCAACTATGGGGAGTTTGGGCACTATGCCAACAACTGCCCCAAGCCACGCAACATCCCTATTCGTACCGGTGCCAATGCAATGGCTCTACATGGTACTGCTATCCCTACTGCTGGACGTGGTCTGTTCAGGACGCCGCAACCTAATGAATCTGCTTCCGGATTCCGTCACGGACAAGTGAACCATGTGCGCCCTGAAGAGGCACAGGAAGATCAGAGCGTACTGATGGGTATGTTTTCTATCAACTCTGCCCCAGTTAAAGTCTTATTTGATTCCGGAGCATCACATTCATTCATATCATCAAAAAATAAGCAAATAACACAACCTAAACTGTGTGGAACTTAAGAGACCCATGTTAGTGCATTCACCCGAGGGAGATATAACCATACTGTAGGATCAAACTCCCAAACTGAGCCAACCAGAGGGGGGTGAATGGTTGGTACACCTAAAAACAAATCTCAGCAAAAATAAAACTTACCCTCACAACTCGATGGCGTGCGGTCTGACCGAAGGTGTTGCCCGGTCTGACCGCCAGATCACCGTCGGTCTGATCGGTAGTGTATGCCCGGTCTGACCGCCCGTGTAGCCGACTCGCCTGGACTTAACCGATTCACCTGAATAACCGATTGCCGATGAACTCCGGTCTGACCACAGTATTGTGAACGGTCTAACCTGTGGAAGGCTGCCGCACCCGAGAAAACACAAATCGAAGATCTCTCAAAGTAGATTGAAACTTTATTGAACCTCTCTATGTTTACAAAGTGTAATCAATAGCACTCCTCACAAAATTTTGACTAAACTCAAAACCCTAAACTTTTCTCAACTAAACTATCTCTAAAACTTGATACAGAGAAGCCACGCCTCTCCTCTCTATTTATACACAAGAAGCGCAGCCCAAAGTCACGAATCCTACTCATACAAAAAGTCCTATTCCACTAGAAAACCTTCCCGTACAAGAAACGAACTTTACATATTCCACACATCGCAATCTTGGACTTCCCCAAAGTTGAAACTCCGTATTCCATACGCACACAATATCTCCATCGTATGCCATATAGAAACTTCACCAATCACGTGCATCAATCTCTACCCTTTAGTATCTGGCATGATCTCTATCTTGGACGTCACCTTATCTCCAAGTTGACTTCAACTCGATCACCGGCAACACTTTCCTGAGGCATAAAGATTACCTGCACATAATTAAACAAAGAAACCATATCCAACCACGAGCTATCTCCAACTTGACTTATTGTCAGCATAAAAAACCATACATGCGCATATAAACACAAACTTCCATGAAAAAACAAGGAAACAACCCGAAACCAAAACCGAAACAAAATCGGCCTCTAGTCGGACTGTGTCGACCGGTCTGACCGGCAATGCCCGCCCGGTCTGACCACACAAGGTCCTCTGGTCAGACCGGCAGTACAAGCCTGGTCTCACCGGACAATGCGGTTGGCGTACTATTTATTATCCAAAAAACAATAACCTCCAAAACCACTTCTCAAACAATTCTCCAAATACCCAAACCAAATAATCACATATGCCAATTGTTCATCACCATAGAAGAATCAAACACACTTTGATCTTACAATCTCCCCCTTGATTAACATATTGGCAAACCAAGTAAAAAGTGTTGTTTTGATGTTTGGAAAAAAATGATAAAAAGCATTTGAGTGCTCAAAAATCAAAGAAAATTTCTTCCCCTTTTGAAAAGAAAGAAAATCCTTTGAACTTGAAAAACTTACACTTTTTAACTTGTTGTTCTCCCATTTGTTCTTCCCCTTTTGACAATGATTTCATCAAGCATAAGAATTATGTTGATGATTATTGAAGAGCTTAGCATCATACATAGAGCAAGTCATGTAATGTGTTGCAATAATAAGAAGATGAACTCATCAATTATATAGCAAATATGCACTAGAGTATGGTCATGAATCAAAGACTTTATAATTAAGATAAAAAATGCAATCAAAAGTCATGGATTCAAACGATTTATAATGCAACATCTTTACAAGCACATAGGTTGAAAAATAAATCCAAATATATATACCTATTGCAACCATTACTCTTTCTCAAATTTACCTTTTTGCACACAATATTTATTTGAGCTAAGTTGTTGCTCATATTTTTCTCTCAATTATTCCGAGTATGTCCTTGTCATCAAGACTGTTTCCAGAGATTCGGTACCCATTATTTTTGCTCACGTTGAATACGTCCTTGTCGTCAAGACTGTTCCCAAGGATTCGATACTCATTTTTTCTCTCAAAGATAATATTTTACTCTCTTTACACAATGAGCAATTTTAAAGCAATTTGAGGAATAATAATTCAACACAGTGCATATATAAGCATTTATAAATCAACACATGCACTAGTATCAACATTCCATATTTCATTAATTTAAGTATGATATTAAATGTCATGCATCATTTCACTTAAAAATAAAATATAGATCACATAAAGATACTAGAACACATATAAGCTATGCTAGTGACAAATAAATCTTCATAGTATTGCTAGCATGCATATGAAAATACAATATGTATGGATAAAACTCTCTTTTTCTCAATTTATATTATTCAAGAATTGCTTGATAAAAACAAGAGCACACATCTCCCCCTCAAAACATGCCAAAAGGATGAATAGTTCCCAACTCTCCTCGAAGAAAAGCAAAGCGAGAAGAATCCAATGGTTTAGTAAAAATGTCAGCAAGTTGCAACTTTGTGTCCAAAAACTTCAATTCAACATCTCCCTTCTCAACATAATCCCTCAAAAAGTGAAAGCGAATATCAATGTGCTTTGTGCGTGAGTGTTGAACAGGATTCTTAGTAATGTTAATGGCACTTGTATTATCACAATAAAGAGCTACTTTCTCAAAAGCAAGTCCATAATCTTTCAAAGTAGAAATAAGCCAAAGAATCTGTGAACAACAACTAGCAGCAGCAACATATTCAGATTCAACAGTTGATTGAGCTACACTAGATTGTTTCTTAGAAGAGCATGCAATTAATGATGTACCAAGAAAATGACATGTTCCACTAGTACTTTTTCTATCAATTCACAACAAGCAAAATCAGCATCAGAATATCCACTTAAGCAAATAGAAGAAGAAGTAGAATACCAAATTCCAAACTCAAGTGTATGATTCAAATACCTCATTATTCGCTTGACCGCTTGACAATGTCAAGCACGAGGAGAAGCTTGAAAGCGTGCACACAAACACACAGCAAACTATATGTGTGGCCTAGAAGGAGTTAGATACAACAAAGATCCAATCATGCTTCTATACTCCTTTTGATCCATGACCTCACCATCTTCATCGGGATCAAGAACAGCAGTAGAACCAATATGTGTAGAGATTGACTTGCAGCTCTCCATCTTGAACCTTCGCAAAAGATCTTTGGTGTACTTTGTTTTATGGATAAACGTACCTTGAGGTGTTTCCTCAATTTGCAATCCCAAAAAGTATGATAATGCACCCATCATGCTCATCTCAAATTCCCTACGCATAGTCTCAGCAAATTCTACAACCAAAGCGTGAGTTGAACAACCAAAGATGATATCATCCACATAAATCTGAACGAAAAGTTGATTTTCACCATGCTTAAGAACAAAAAGAGTTTTGTCAATTTTCCCATTTGAAAACTTTTTTCAAGCAAAAAGTTCTTAAGTCTATCATACCATGCTTTAGGTGCCTGTTTCAAACCATACAAAGCTTTTGACAATTTAAAAACATGGTTAGGAAGATCAAAATTTTCAAAACCCGGTGGTTGTTTAACATAAACTTCCTCATGTATAAAGCCATTTAGAAAAGCACTTTTAACATCCATTTGATACAATTTAAAACTTTTTGAAGCAGCAAAAGCTAAGAAAAGTCTAATTGCTTCAATCCTAGCAACAGGAGCAAAAGTTTCATCAAAATTCAAACCCTCCACCTGAGTAAAACCCTGAGCAACAAGCCTAGCCTTATTTCTAACAATTAAACCATCCTCATTTGAAAACCCACTTGGTTACAATAACATTATGTCTCGAAGGTGATTCAACTAAAGACCAAACTTTATTTATTTCAAAAATTTCAAGTTCTTCATGCATGACGTTAATCCACGATTCATCAGTTAATGCTTGAGTAACATCTTTGGGTTCAAAAGAAGCAACAAAAGCAAAATTTGCAAGGTCATGTGCAGTTACCTTAGATCTTGTAGTCCGCTCATGTAAATTGCCTATTATTTGTTCCGGCGGATGTTGTCGTTGAATGTGCAATGGAGCAGTGATTTCAGAAGTTGATTCACGTTCTCTTCCTGCACTGGTCGTAATCGCCGACGAATCCCCTTGATTGGAGTCAACAGAATCCGAGGTGATCGGCCCCTACCGGTCTGACCGGGTCTCTGGCCGGTTTGACCGGGCATCTGCTCCGGTCTGATCGACGGCACTCGGCCGGTCTGACCGGTCAGGTCAACCTCATCGTCTTCGTTGTCGCTTTCGTCTTCGAAGATACGACCATCCTCCCCCTGAACCTGTGGGAAAGTACGTGAAAGTTCTGGTCCGGTACCAGGACTAGCCTCATCAAAAGTGACTTGGCAAGTCTCGACAATTTTGTTAGTCTCCAAACCAAGTACACGATTACCGCGAGTGTGTGCGGGGTAACCAAGAAATAAACCATCGGTTGAACGTGATTCAAATTTATCCAAATTTCCTGATTACAAGACAAAGCAGTTGCAACCAGAAACACGCAAATGTGAAACTTTGGGCTGACGACCAAATCGAAGCTCATAAGGCATATTACCATGTTTAGATCGCAAGAAAATACGATTGGAAACATAGCATGCAGTGTTATTAGCTTGGGCCCAAAATTTCCTAGGTGTGTGATATTCATCAAGCATGGTTCTAGCCATCTCAACCAAAGAACAGTCTTTTCTTTCAACAACACCATTTTGTTGAGGAACACGAGGATAAGAAAATTGATGTTCAATGCCTTTTTCATTGCAAAATTGTTCAGAAGAAGCATTTTTAAATTCACCACCATTATCACTTCTAATCATTTTCAAAGAACCAGGAATTTCACAATTCAAGCGAAGAACCAAACTCTGAAAGTGTCCAAAGGCCTCATCCTTAGTTGCCATGAAGAAAACCCAAGAATATCAAGAAAAGTCGTCAACAACAACCAACACATACCATTTCCCTCCAACGGATAGCACTTTAGCTGGACCAACAGTGTCCATATGTAAAAGCTGTCCTGGTGCATCCGTCATCACAGAAAAAATTAGAGTATGTGAAGAAGCAACCATTTTACCATGACGACATGGTGCGCAAACCAAATCAAGATCTTTCTTAAGTTTAGGTAACCCACGAACAAGATCCAAACCACTTAGTCTAGTTAAATGATCAAAACCAACATGTCCAAGTCTGCGATGCCAAAACATTAAATCTTTGTTGAATTTCGCAACCAAACATGTAACAACGGGAGAAATAGGATTTCCAAAATCATCTTTAAAAACTCTCTCATAACAAGAAATGTTCAACACAGAATCACCACAAGAATCAAATATTTTACTTCCAGTTTTCTTAAAGTGAACTTCAAAATTCTCATCAACAATTTGTGAAACTGAAAGTAAAATATACTTTAAGTCCTCAACTAAAGCTACCTCTTTCAATTCAAATTTGTCACTTACCTTGACTGATCCGGTAGCGAGAACGACACTTGTAGAAGCATCTCCAAAGATTATCGATTCAGTCTTGGATGCCATCTTGAGGGAGGAGAACCAATTGTTATCTCCGGTCATGTGCCGCGAACAACCGGAGTCCATGATCCACACGTTCTCCTTCCTCTCCACCAACGCCTACACAAAGAATATGTCGAAGCCTCGCATGGGGTTAGTCAAAAGAAAATTAGGAATCCAAGATCGAGACACACGACCAATAGATCCAATAGGCATATATACATGAGCAAGAACAGTTTTAGAATTTTTAGAAAAATTCCTTCTGAGCCGGTCTGACCTCTGGGGTATTGCCGGTCTGACTGCGTGCCACTGACGGTCTGACCGAGGCAGTGCCGTCGGTTTGACCGGGTGCCACGGCCGGTCTGACTAGTTGACCCACTGTGGTTTGACCGGCCTTCTCGAGGGAAAGCCAAATTTTTGCCACTTTGATTTTGCAAAATTAACCTCTCTTTTCTTTTTCTGTTTTCGTGCTAATCTGAAACAAAAACCAACAAGATGACCATCTTTACCACAAAAAGAGCAAGAAAAGTTTTCCCGGTGGTTGGTGGTTTTGAAATATTAGTTTTAGTTTCTTTTAGATAAACGAAAGAGATGGCATATATCCAGCAGATTTAAAAATTGTTTTCACATCATTAGGTTTTGTTAGAATTTCACCATTTTCAGTCATTCTCAAAACATTTGGAGGATTTTTGGTGAAATAGTCATGAGCATTAAAACCTATTCCCCTATTGTCGCTACACACTTTAGATTGATCCAAAATCATGTTAAGTTGTTTCTTACCATCAGAAAATTTTTGCAAGAAACTTTTCAAATAAGAAACTTCTTTTTCAAGATTTGCACAATTTTCACAACCAATCATGATATCTTTATTTTTGCGACATTTAGAGCAAGAAACTACCTCATCTTGTTTAACAATGTCTTCCATGTGCTTAACACGAGCTAAAGCATCTTTTAGTTTTAATTCATTAGCATCACATGTTAAACAAGGTTTAGTAGCCAAAACTTGAGAATCATTGACATCTCTAATTTTTGAAATTTCAAACATTAAAACCTCACAATTTTTGCATTCATCATCATTAGGAATAAGAAATTTTAATCTAGCAATTTCAGCATTCAAAGACTCAATCACAAATTCTTGTTTTTTAAAGATCTTTTCACATTTTTTATTTTTTGCACTTAAAACAAGAATAGCTTCCTCAAGAGAGCTTACCTCATCTTCCTCATTTTCAGAAACTTCATCTTCGCGAGTCATGAGGCAAATGTCGGAGATGTTCTTGTCCTTCTCTTCCTCGCTATCAGAATCTATGTCGCTTAATGGTTCAAAAGCGGCATAGACTTTGCTTTGCACTCTCTTCATCATATCCTTTGAGCGCTTCCCTTTGGGTTTTTCGTCATTGGCCTTCTCCCCGCTTTTATCTTCCTTTTTGCCTCTCCCAAGCTTGGGGCAGTTGGAGCGGATGTGATCCAACGCGCCATATTCAAAATAACGAGCTGGTCCACCTCTTTTCCTGAAGCTGACTTTATTCGTAGCTCTAGAAAGTTTGTTAGCAACCAAAGCCAAATCCTCCTCCTCGAATTGCTCGAGTTGCTCATCGGACATGGCATTAATTGAAGCAAGAGCACTGGGAGTTGAAGAAGAAGCAACATCAGAAGAAGTTGAAGAAGAAGAAACCAAAGTACTTTACTTAGAATCCATTTTTCGAGAAAGAATGTTCATCTTATGAGTTTTGAGTTTTGTATAAAGCGAATCCATAGTCAAAGTAGCCATATGAACAGATTCTTAAATTGAAGTAACTTTCATTTCCCAAATAGACATGTCAAGACCATTCAAAAAGTGGTGAGAAATCACAAATTGAGGATAATTTGTATCATAGGCACAATCAACAGATCTAAGATTGCTCAAAATTTTGTTAAACATACCAAGATAATCATCCAAAGCTTCAGCAGGTTTCACTTCAAATTTTGTATATTCCTTTTTGAAAAGATCTCGACAAAGTTCTTTTATGTTGTTAGTTCCTTGATGAAAGTTTCTTAAAGCAATCCAAATTTCATTTGCAGTTTGAAGATGCGAAATACAATCAAAATCCGAACGAGAAATCCCATTCAATAAAATAGTACGAGCTTTGCAATTGTTATTAAATTCAGTTTTCAAAGCCTTAGTATTAATAACCTCAGGAATCTCATAAGGGATAGCTACCTTTTGCCAAACATCATAATCTTGAGCCATGATATAAGATTGCATCTTACTACACCAATAAGCTAAATCCGTACCATCGAAAACATGTGGCTTGGTGGAAAACTTATCAGACATTGCGAAAAACCTTTAGATCGATAAAAATCCAAAGAAGAAAACGAGGCTCTGATACCACTTGTAGGATCGAACTCCCAAACTAAGCCAACCAGAGGGGGGTGAATGGTTGGTACACCCAAAACAAATCTCAGCGGAAATAAAACTTACCCTCACAACTCAATGGCGTGCGGTCTGACCGAAGGTGTTGCCCGGTCTGACCACCAGATCCCCGCCGGTCTGACCGGTAGTATACGGCCGGTCTAACCGCCTGTGTAGCTGACTCGCTTGGACTTAACCGATTTACCTGAATAGCCAATTGCTGATGAACTCCGGTCTGACCGCAGTATTGTGAATGGTCTGACCGGTGGAAGGCCGTCGCACCCGAGAAAACACAAATCGAAGATCTCTCAAGGTAGATTGAAACTTTATTGAACCTCTCTGTGTTTATAAAGTGCAATCAACAGCACCCCTCACAAAATTTGACTAAACTCAAAACCCTAAACTTTTCTCAACTCAACTCTCTCTAATACTTGATATAGAGAAGCCATGCCTCTCCTCTCTATTTATACACAAGATGCGCAGCCCAAAGCCACGAATCCTACTCATACAAGTTGTCCTAATCCACTAGGAAACCTTCCCGTACAAGAAACAAACTTTACATATTCCACACGTCGCAATCTTGGACTTCCCCAAAATTGAAACTCCGTATTCCATACGCACACAATATCTTCATCGTATGCCATATAGAAACTTCACCAATCATGTGCATCAATCTCTACCGTGACAGTGCAAGGTTTGGGAGGACATCCAAACTTAGATATTGTGAGGGATGATTCTACTGCTACCATCGCATGCAGAAAAATAACAATTATAGCATGTCAATAAAAACAGAACATAAGGAATGGCATTCACATATGACGACACGGTATGGCCCTGTATCACCTGGGGATCTCCATCTCCATTGAAGTGTTTATCATGATGATCTCCATCTCCATGATCCATGTAACCATCCTTCCTGTGATGAGGTGTCCACAGACTATCTAACACATTATCTCTATGTAGTTACACAGTCGCATATTGGATCATCACAATACGGCACGCATGCCATTACATTGAATTGACAATACATAAGGCTCTAGCCGTATTGCCGTACTCATGACACGCAGGCCACGCATTTATTACATACATGCATCACATACACATAAGGGCCATACCGATCACATGAATCTACAAAAACAAGTAAAGCTTTTTCCGACGTCTAAACTTAAATCGCCGAAAATTCCACCTTCCCGGCCGAATTTGGGAAATCTAATTTCGCCAAAACCGCCTTTGGGAAATCTAGTTCCCGGCTGAAACCGGTCAGTTTCATGTGTAAAATTTTCTGTAGATGAATTTTCATATAAAATTCTCCTCAATCCGAGATAGTATGCAAAAGTTACGGCTATTTTACCGAACACTATGTTTTTGCAATTTTCCCGAGCTAGTAGTAGATCCAATCTACCACCACCACGCATCAAATGCTCCCGGTACTTTAACCTCGTTTCGATTTGATCAATCTCATTGATCTATGCCTATTACGACCGGACTTACGTGTATCACTTAACTCCGATTGTGGATAACCGAACGGTAGGATTAGATCGTTACACAGCCCTCGCTCCAGGAGCACAAAACAGATTGGACTTTAATCTACATCAACGCATATCTGCATATGCACATATCCGAACCTATAACAAAATAGCTACCGCTCTGATACCACTGGAGGGTTATGGGACTGCTACACTAGCGCACAACAAAAAATTTATGTCCCATAAACCAGGAACTGCTGCAGTTATAGATCACGAGATTACCACTAGACACGCAGATGCAGCGGAAGATGCGTCGGTGTAGACCCGATGCAAACGTGGTCATGCGTTGGTGAAGAGGAAGTAGTCAATCATGTCCTCACGTGTGGCTCGTCCTTTGTGCTCCAGGTACAACACCTCCGAGGTATCCACACGTACGGGGAGGAAGCATCATGCCCCCGGACTGCTAGATCCATGAGGAACAACTGATCGTTGGTTAGGGATTGGTGTCGGCGGCCAGGAAGATTGATATCCCAATCCATGCGCCCCACCCCTCTATTTATAGACCCCACTGATGGGCCTTTCCAAAAGGCTCACTCAAAGTCCGACCTAGGGTATAGTCTGTCCGACCCTCGGTGCGGGCTGACCCAAAAGGTCGGCATTGTCTCTTGGGCACATATATCCAACAATATGCACTATATAATATAGATCGATATTGCCGTTTAAACCTAATTGGCTAGCATCTGTTACTAGACAACAGCTGATAGGGTTAGATGTCAACGTTGACTTAGATTATATAGTGTATCCACCATCTCGAAAGGTTTTCATAAACTTGTTTAGATCTTATGCTTCTATTTACGCTTAGTGCTGCATCGATTGGATCTAACCTACTAAGTTTGATCTAGAATCATAATATCTATCTTGTCTCATGATTGCTATTAGAGATAATATCGGGGTTTCAGCCGATCTTACCTGTTTTAGCTATCTTGTTTCTTTTATGTTTACTTGATATGCTAAATCTGCCCTTTATATTAAAATCTCATTGTGATAAAATATACTAAGCTTGTTATTGATCTGTTATGTTATCTTAACACTTGATCGGTTCCTATTTAATGTAGTTAATTTATGTTGATTTCTTAGTATAAAGGGTGTCAGAGTACTAGCCGATACATGTTAGGTTTATGACATCGGATATGCTATAAATAAGTACAATCTTTGTATTAAAGTACTTTTGAACATAAGTGATTTATACTGTCCCAGTACGCTGCCGATCTATCCCAGTCACTTGATTCAAATGTATTTTGATACTTGGATTATATATTATGGATATCAACAGCCGATCGATTAGATCTAATTCTCCCTTTGCCGATTCAGTGTATATTGCATCGGCTCAATATTAAACGATATGTCATCGGCCACTAGCCGATCGGCTATCATTTACGGACTAACTCTGTTTTCTTTCTTTATTTCTTGTTGGTTGTAGGATCAAACCAACTGACACGCCCTACGAACCTTAAAAGCAATATTTGGACCTGCACTAGAGTTAAGCAGATCTCTCAGGCCAGTGTGTGACATTTTACCATTAACATGCTTTTGGCGTGCTTGGTGGGGCACGACAAGACATCATGGTGGACATCAAGTCATCTAAAATCGACCCAGAGAACATCATCCCCGTCACCATGGACAAACTCACGCCATAACAGAAGGCCAAATTTGAAGATATGATGAACAAGCTGCAGAACCACTTTTTGCACTCGTTCGTCCAAACTCGCTCGGGCACGGTTGTTCAACGGTACAAGGTAGTTTTCCCAGGCACTGATGAGACTGAGTCAAGTTCTAGCAAGGAAACCAAAACTCATGATGTCAAGCAGGAAGAAAGCCCTACGGAGTTCAACAACCTACAAGATCGGATCGATTATGCCGTGCATCATGCGCTGATCAACCAATCAGGGATCCCCGTCAACACCCTAAACAGCATGATCCATTCCGTGGTTGACAGTAGGATTGTCAAGCATCTAGCCAAGGGGTCGATATTTCTTCCTTAAGGCAGTTTTCCACCACATAGGACTCTGGTTACTGGCAAGCAGCAGCCTGTTTCAGGTGTGCTCCCAGAACAGCCGATGGCGTCAGCATCAGCTCCTGGAAAGCCGGTTGCATCATCATCGGCAAAGAAGCAGCCAGAGTTCAACCCTTTTCTCTTGATCAAACAACAACCTCAACACATTGGATACAACATCGCTCAGGTTTCTCAAGACCAAATCGCGGTTATGTTCAGAACGAACCCGCCGGCTGTCGAGCCGATTCCACGAGTACCGATAGGGCAGCAGACGTCGATCCTACAATAGCGCCAGACGATCGACTCTCAGTTCCGTCCATGATCAACAAGCCCATGGGGTGCACCAGTGTCCTCAACATCACTTGGGAGGCAATGTCAATTTCCAATATCGGCCTCATTCACCTGAGGTGCAGTATTGGCAGGGGACACCACCTTAACCCCAGTACCTGCCTCAAGTCAATCAGTTTGAGCTGATATAGTACCAACGGAAGCCGTGGGCTGATATGATTGCCGATGTAATGAGGGAACAGTTTGGCCTCAAGCCTAAGGATACTTGCAATATGTATTGGTATCCATATACGGAATATTTTGAGAGGGTACCATTGCCAAACCGATACAAGGTGCCGGATTTTTCAAAGTTCTAAGGGTAGGATAACGTCTCAACCTATGAACATGTTAGCCAATTTTTGGTCCAGTGTGGTGAAGCATCGGCTACTAATGCTCTGAGGGTTAGACTATTCCCTCTATCCTTATCTGGATCGGCTTTGATGTGGTTTTCATCTCTACCTTATAATTCTGTTCAAAGTTGGGCCGATCTAAAAAAGTAGTTTCATAAGTACTTCTACAGCGGAATTCATGAGATGAAACCGTCCGATCTCATAGCTATCAGGCAAAAGCATGATGAATCTGTTTAGGATTATATTCAGAGGTTTAGAGACATGAGGAACAGATGCTACAGCTTGATTTTATCTGATTCTCAGTTAGCCGATCTCGATTTCCAGGGATTGTTGACACCAATCAAGGAACGGTTTTTGGCTCAAGACTTTGAAAGCTTGGCTCACTTGGCTCAAAAGGTAACAGCACATGAACAAAGATTTCAAGAAAGCCTTTAAAATGGTTGGCCACGTTGCATATGCCTCTGAATCCGACGAAGATGTGGATGACCCTGAAGTAGCAGCAGCCGAATGGGCAAGAAACATGAAGGTTGTCACATGTCAATGGGTCAAAAATTCGGCATGGGAGGAAAAAATATGATTTTGATATTACCAAAGCTGACAAGATTTTTGATCTGCTACTTCGGGAGAAACAAATCCAACTTCATGTTGGCCATGTCATCCCATCGGCAGAGGAGTTAAGGAAGAGGAAATATTGCAAATGGCACAATATTGGATCTCACAGCACCAACAACTGCAAAGTTTTCAGGAAGCAGATCCAATCGGCTATTGAAGCAGGGAAAATTAAATTTCAAGATTCAAAGAAGCCGATGAAAGTTGATGGCAATCCTTTTCCTGTCAACATGGTTCACACGAGTGGGAGAGCAGCCAATAGGAAGGATTATCGGTCAAAGTCGACAGGTGGGTCGGCAGTCCACCAAGGGGGGTCCCCGAGGAGGTAGAAGAGAGTTTTGTAGAGATGTTGTCCTTCGATGGATCTGATGGTCGACTCAAATCCTAAGATGAGCCAAGAAACGAGACGTGAGGGTTTATACTGGTTCAACCCTCCCAAAGGATAATATGCCTACATCCAGTGTGTGTGGTGTTGTTTCTCAGGGGTGGATGATGAACCAGAGTTACAAGCGTGAGTGGGAATGGAGAGGTCCTCCTTCTCGGCCCCCTGCCCTCCGTTTTGTACCTCAAGGGGGCAGGAACAAATGAACTTGGGGGCCAATAAAGCTAAGACTAAGATAGACAAACAGTGGGGTAGAAAGAATATCTGATAAAGTACATGCTGGTCTGCTAGGTCCTATACACCGTGGGTGTCTTGTGCTCCTGCTATCCCTAGGACCCTGCTCTTGTGCCGCCAGGTGGTGTCAGATGCTGCCGGGCTATCTCCTCCCTCTTCCTCATTGCCTGCCAAGTTTCCTCCCGAGGATGCTAGAGGTCGGGCGACGAGTCGGAGTCGAGAGAAGGGGCCGAGGTCGGACTCGGGGGAAGGCCGGCATGCCCGACCCCCTCCGGGGGTCGGGCTCTCGGTCACATCCCCAGGACACTCGGTTTGACTTATGCTAAGGCTCAATCCGGGTTTTTGAGGCACCCCGGGGTGACACCTCCCAGAGCAGTCCCCGAGCGTAAGGAGGGATGAAACATCCATCCTTAGGGTCAGAGTTGTTTCGGAGTATTGTCTTCAAGTAATCCTCGGAGCTTCGCGCCATGATTTTGGTAGGTGCACCGCCTAGGTGCACCTACCAGGTATAGCCCCCGAGCCTAAGGGCGAATAGAACATTCGGCCTTAGGGTCAAGCTTTCTTCCAAGGTGTCGATCCCTAGCAGTTCTTGTGAATCAAAATTCTATAGGTGCACCTGGTAGGTGTAGCCATTGAGCGTAGGGTCGGATGGCACATCTGAGCCTAGGGTCAAATCATCAAGAGCGTTTTGCCAATCTCCCGATGATCCAAGCGATGCTCGAGGTCCACCAAAGGGGTTAGCTGAGATGAACAGGTCTGTCGCCCGAAGGCGTTTGCCAGTCTCCGCTTCGACCGAGGCGGAGGCATCTTGGCCTTCAGCCCCCGAGTCAGAGAGTTCACTGCCCAAAGGCAGTGAGGATGGGTGAGGTATTCGGGGCTACAGGCCCTAGGGCTCGAGGTAGCCTCGAGCTCACTTTTAGACTAGCTCGGAAGCCCACACTCGAGCCACCAAGGTCATCGTCCTTGTGGCGGCGAAGAACATGGTTATTGTCGAGACTACTGCTCGAAGGCACACGGTAGTCCCGACCTATCATGCTCTATCTATGATGCTAAGCTCTTGAATATTAATGTACATAATTCTTATGCTTGATGAAACCATTGTCAAAAGGGGGAGAACAAAGAAAAAAATAAAGTGCAAGTTTTTCAATGTCAAGGGATTTTCTTCTTTTTAAAAGGGGGAGAAATTTTCTTTCGATTTTTTAGCACTCCGATGCTTTTTACCGTTTTTGATTTCAATTTTCCAAACACCAAAACTCAAATTTTTACTTGGTTTGCCCATGTGTTCATCAAGGGGGAGATTGTAAAATCAAAGTGTGTTTGATTCTTCTATGGTGATGAACAATTGGCATCTGTGATTATTGGTTTTGATATTTGGAGCTTATTGCGAAAATGGTTTGGAGGTTATTGATTTTATCGGACGTGAATAGTAATCTGCTGTTTGCATGGTCCGGTCAGACTGGCTTTGTGCTGCCGGTTTGACCAGAGGTCTCTGTGCGGTCCGACCGGGCGGGCATCGCCGGTCAGACCGGTCGACACAGTCCGACTGCAGGCCAATTTTGTTTCGGCTTTGGTTTCGGGTTGTTTCCTTGCATATACATGGAAGTTTCGTGTTTCTATGCGCATGTATGGTTGTTTATGATGACAATGAGTCAAGTTGGTGATAGCTTGTGCTCGAATACGGTTTCTTTGCTTAATTATGTGTAGGTAATCTTTATGCCTCGAGAAACTGTTGTCGGTGATAGAATTGGAGTCAACTTTGAGATAAGGTGACGTCCAAGAGGGAGATCATGTGAGATACTAAAGGGTAGAGATTGATGTATGTGATTGGTGAAGTTTCCATATGGCATACGATGGAGATATTGTGTGCGTATGGGATGCGGAGTTATCAATTTGGAAGGAGTTCAATTTTGGTGCAATTGGAATATGTAAAGTTCGTTTCTTGTACGGGAAGGTTTCCTAGTGGATTAGGACTTCTTGTATGAGTAGGATTCGTGGCTTTAGGCAACGTATCTTGTGTATAAATAGAGAGGGAAGGTAAGGCTTCTCTGTATTGAGTCTTAGAGAGAGTTGAGTTGAGAAAAGTTTAGGGTTTCGAGTTTTAGTCAAAATTTTGTGGGGAGTGCTGTGGTTGCACTTTGTAAACACAGAGAGAATCAATAAATTTTCAATCTACTTTAAGAGTTCTTCGGTTTGTGTTTTTCTCGGGTGCGGCAGTCTAATCGGCGGTTAGATCGGCACCCTTCCACCGGTCAGACCGCGCAGGACATTGCGGTCAGACCGGTGCTCATCGGCTATCCACGGCGATCGGCTACATCAGGCGAATCGGCTAAGTTTTGTAAATCGGCTACACGGGCGGTCAGACCGGAGCTACACGGGTGGTCAGACCGGAGGTGTTCAGGCGGTCAGACCGGCGCTTCACCGACGGTTAGACCGCATAGCATCGAAGTACGTTGGGTACTCGCACTTGCTATACGCACAAACCTTCAGATGGTGGAAACGAAGAACTAGTGGACCCCTATGCTTACGGCCAGGTGGGCGAAGAAGGAGAAGGCGTCTACTAGATCTTAGTCCCGAGTCGTTGCCTGTGGCAATCGACATGCCACTGCCTTCCGTCTGCTATCTTATCTAATTTATGCTTTTGGTTGTATCCGGACCAGTAGGTCCTGCATGTATTGGATATTGCCTTCGGGCCTATTATTGTAATACTTTTGGGTGTAAGACTATTCGTGCAATTTGCACCTGATAATTCAGTACTGTATTTGTGGGTACCAAACTACTCGATCCAGGGAAATGATACTATGAACACGAATGATTATCGTCCTCAAAAAGGGGGTCTACAGAGCTGGTATCAGAGCAGTGCGACTCTAGGATAAGACAACCTGGTGCCCCACCCCCTTTATAGCTGGTTAAAGGGAACTATCCCTACATAGGATTATTTTGAAAATACTGGCTATTTTCACAAAACAAGTATGTTTTCCCTTACGCCCTTGACCCCCGTTTCTCTACAAACATTTGATTCTACCACTACCCTTCTCTAACCCTAAGCTATCTTCAAAAATAGATGTCGGACTATGACCATGTTGGAGCTTGGGAGATTGTTTGTTTAACCCACTAAAACAATGAGAGTACACAGAATAAGGTCCCATCCAGAGCTTAACCTTTCTTTCTAATGTCTTTCTCTCTGACAATAGATGGGCAGAGCTAAGGACAGTAAATCAAGATCCCAGCAGTCTCATGAATCAACCCAGAGCGACCCTACGGACATTCCACCTCCTTTTCCTATAAACTCGACCTTAGCCTAGGTAGTGGCTAACCAGACACAGTTAATGATCATGATGATGCAACAAATGCAACGACACTTCCAACAGTAACTAGTGCAAGTTCTGGGTTCGTGTCCATAGCAACGTCGGTACATTCCGTCGCAAGCCCCGAAGACTCCCGCAAGTATACCGTCAAGCCCACGAGAGCGGTAACACCAAACCCGCCATTAGGATGGAAGGAAACAATTGACCCCCGCTACAGTTTCGTGGAACAAGGACTTGGAGTAAGGAACGGCACATGGGACAAGCACACCAGGACCCCGATCGAGAGAGAGGTACTGTAACGCCCTGAAAATCGGAGAATTTAAAAACCAAAAATTAAAAATCGGAACTCACAAAAACTTTCTCCTTGTTGCTGCTTGATCGAGTTTTTTGTTTCTTATTTGCCAGCTTGGTTGCATAAATTTAAATGTGGGCGATTCATCTCTGTGTTTGAGAAAAACCAAATAATTTGGATTTCCGTTGGGGAGAAAAATCTCAGAGTTCAGAGTTGGGAATTTTAAAATAAAATAGGAAAAGGAGGTGGACTTATAAAAATATGTATTTGGGAAACAAAACATTATTTGGTGATTGTGAAATATTAATTAGAAAATAAAATGGGCAATAAAATATTTTAGAGGATTTATATAAAGTCTACGAATTAACTGGAAATAAAATCGTGATTTATGGAATTTAAGAAAAAGAATTAAATTAAATAAGGTGATATATATTTTTAAATAAATAAAAGTGGGAGAAAAGTTTGAAAATATATTTTTAAATTAATTTTGGGAATATTAGATTTTTATTTTCAATTTTTAGAGTGAAAGAAAATAGGAATTTGAAATTAGAATTTAAAATAGGGAAAATCGAAAGGGCCTTTGTTCATGTGTCCCTAGGTGCTCGACGCCGTACCCGACCCCGGCCTCGCGCCCGCCGCGCGTCGCTGCCGTACCACGCCCGCGCGCACTCTCGCCACGCGCCACGCGCCCGCGCTGCGCCACTCCCGGCACCTCATGCCGCGCGCTCCCGTCGCCGCGCACGGACCGCGCCCGCGCTCGCCCGCCGTACCCGACCCCGCCCTCGCCGCGCCACGCGTCATCCGCCATACCGGCCCTGAGCCCGCGCTCGCGCCACGCGCCGACGTCGCACCCGGAGGCAAATAAAGCTCAAACGACAACTTGGGAAATCCAGCCCCGGACAAGATACGGAGGACCCAACCCGGTGAACCATTCCTACCCAAGTATTGAAAGCAAGCTTGAGAGACTGACGGATAGACCAAAAGGGCAAGCCAAGATCTTGAGGGAATGTTAGGAACCCGTGCGTAGACTCTATCTAGGAATGGTAAAGATGCCAACCAAGTCTGAAAATGCCGATATAGCCCTTACCCTAAAAGCCAAGCTTGAACTTATTGTTATGGGGGTAGAGCGACATAACCCTAAACCCTGGACCCTCAGATTGAACACTACGTTTAAGCTAGGTAAAACCAAACCTTCTCTAGATAGCCTCTTGCCACCTACGGGAATGTCTAGACCCCAATCATGTCAGGATCACCACCCATCTACAAGCTAAAGGTCTCTAAAGTTTCGGAAAAACAAGTCTATTATACAACTTAAGGGAATTAGAGACATACTAAAACTTGCATGCTTGAAGGATGCCCCAAGGATTAAAAGCTGACAATATCATGTTATCAAAAACAAAGGATCAAAGTGAACCACCCTTAGAAACTCGGTAATAGATTCTTGCATCACCCTAAGCAGCCAACCTGTTCGTCACCTGTTAGGGAGTAGTCCTAATGGATCCATCATATATGATTATACCGACCTATTCCCAATCGTGACCCGACCCAAATCTTGTGGACGAGATTTATTGTTAGGGGGGTAGGTTTGTAACACCCTGAAAATTGAAGAATTTAAAACTGGGAATTAAAAATCGGAACTTACAAAAACTTTTGGCTTATTGCTTCTCATCGTGTTTATTGCTTCCTATTTGCCGGTTTTGTTGCATGGAGTTTATAATGGGAGTGATTCATCTTGATGTTTGTGAAAAGCCAAATGATTGGAATCCCAAGTGAGGGAGAGAATTTCAAAGGAAAGGATTTGGAAATTTTAAAAAGAAAATAAATAGAAAGGGTTGAGGATTTATGAAAATATATACTTTTTGTTCCAACCCTATTTTTGTGGTGGAGTAATAATATTCAAGTGAGCAAAATGGGTAATAAAAAGTTTTTGAAAGATATATATATGAGGTCTAGAGTTGCTAGAAATAATTTTTAATCAATAATTACATTTTCTTGAAACAGGGAAAAGGAGTAGATAAAAATATATAATATATTTTTTAAAAATAATAGGAAGTGGGTAGAAAGTTTGAAAACATTTTAAAACATAATTTTTGGGTGTGCTAGATTTTATTTTAATTTTAGAGGTGAAAAGAAAAAGAAATGAGAAAAAGAGAGATTAATTCGGGAAATTGTGAAAATGCACTATTCATCCGTCGCCACCTGTTCGATAGCGTCCGGCCCCTCCCGGACGCGCGTTGGGTACCTGTTGGGTACTCACACTTGCTATACGCACAAACCTTCAGATGGTGGAAACGAAGAACTGGACGACCCCTATGCTTACTGCCAGGTGGGCAAAGAAGGAGAAGGCGTCTACTAGGTCTTATTCCCTGGTCGTTGCATGTGGCAATCGACATGGCGCTGCCTTCCGTCGCTATCTTATCTAATTTCTGCTTTTTGGTTGTATCCGGACCAGTAGGTCCTGCATGTATTGGATATTGCCTTCGGGCCTATTATTGTAATACTTCTGGGTGTAAGACTATTCGTGCACTTTGCACCTGATAATTCAGTACAGTATTCGTGGGTACCAAACTACTCGATCCAAGGAAATGGTACTATGAACACGAATGATTCCCGTCCTCAAAAACGGGGGTCTACAGATACCACTTGTAGGATCGAATACCCAAGACTAAGACAACCAGAGGGGGGTGAATGGTTGGTACACCCAAAAAAACAAATCTTAGCGAAAATAAGATTTACCCTCGTAATTCGATGCCGAGTGGTTTGACCGTCGATGAAGCGCTGGTCTGACCGCCTGAACACCTCTAGTTTGACTGCCCGTGTAGCTCCGGTACGACTGCCCGTGTAGCCGATCTACAAAACTTAGCCGATTCACCTGATGTAGCCGATCGCCGTGGATAGCCGATGAGCATCGGTCTGACCGCAATGTCCTGCGTGGTCTGATCGGTGGAAGGTCGTTGGTCTAACCGCCGATTAGACTGCCGGACCCGAGAAAACACAACCCGAAGAACTCTTAAAGTATATTGAAACTTTATTGGTTCTCTCTGTGTTTACAAAGTGCAACCAACAGCACTCCTCACAAAATTTCGACTAAAACTCGAAACCCTAAACTTTTCTCAACTCAACTCTCTCTAAGACTCGATACAGAGAAGCCTCACCTTCCCTCTCTATTTATACACAAGATACACAGCCTAAAGCCACGAATCCTACTCATACAAGAAGTCCTAATCCACTAGGAAATCTTCCCGTACAAGAAACGAACTCTACATATTCCAATCGTAACAAAACTGAATTCCTTCCAAATTATAACTCCTTACCCCATACGCACACAATATCTCCATCGTATGTCATATGGAAACTTCACCAATCACGTGCATCAATCTCTACCCTTTAGTATCCCGCATGATCTCCCTCTTGGACGTCACCTTATCTCCAAGTTGACTCCAATTCTATCACCGGCAACAATTTCCCGAGGTGTAAAGATTACCTACACATAATTAAACAAAGAAACCATATCCGAGCACAAGCTATCACCAACTTGACTCATTGTCAGCATAAACAACCATACATGCGCATAGAAACACGAAACTTCCATGTATATGCAAGGAAACAACCGGAAACCGAAACTGAAACAAAATCGGCAAGCAGTCGGACTGTGTCGATCGGTCTGACCGACGATGCCCGCCAGGTCGGACCGCATAGAGACCTTCGGTCAGACCGACAGCACAAGCCCAGTCTGACCGGACCATGCAAACAGCAGAGTACTGTTCACGTCCAAAAAAATCAATAACCACCAAACCATTTTCATAATAACCTTCAAATATCAAAACCAATAATTACAGATGCCAATTGTTCATCACCATAGAAAAAACAAACACACTTTGATTTTATAGAGGAACGAAGAGCTGCTAGCCGAACTCGCAAAGTGCGATGCTGACATTGTATGTGAAGAACAAAGGCTTGCCGATCTCCCGAGTATCATATCAGAACAGAAATTTAAAGGCTTCAATGATTAACTTATCAAACCTCACTAGAGCTTTGAAGGTGATCCCCGGGAATGACGCAGCTGATCTCAAAGCGATCGAAGAAGTTGACCAAATCTGGCAGCGGGCAATATCGACCATCAACAACTTCTTGACAGGCTAAGCCGATTCATGTAATAGGACTTAGAATTTTAAACCCATGTGAATCTTCATGCCGATTGTAATATAACTTGGTCTCACCAGTTTTTTGTAAACTCCTGCAGTAACATTTGTCATACTATTTCTGCGCAGATGCTCGTAATCTTTGCGAAGTCCACAAAACAAAATTTTTTTTGAAGTCCACTCGAGCTCAATTTGTATATGTATATGCCCCCTTAATTTTCAATGTGAGCCGATCATTGACAAAATTACATCTCGAGGACAACACACGAAATCGGCCAACATGTATGCGTTGAAGCATAACCGATCATGACAAGAATAAAATGACTAAGGGTGATATAACTCATATCGGCCATCACACATCAGCGATGCACAACAAATGATGATAATAAGGAAAGGACTAAGGGCGATATGAGTCATATCGGCCATCTAAAGGCGATGTAAACACATCGGCTACCATGCATCGGCTCAATACAAACGAATCATGATTTGATCCATATACTGGGATAATACTTCTTCAAATATGTGGACACCCTGAGTATTATACCATCCAGTGTCCAACGCGACCACCACATACAATTGGAGGACTGGGATCCAACCACGCATAAATAGCTACTCGTCCCAATGTGCCCATGGTCGTGGTTGACACCTTTTGCTATAATAACCGGAATGCCGAGTAGTGAGTGCAAGAGTAACCATAAGATAGCTTGCCAGTCCACTCCGTCATATGCTTGTCAAACCACATGAAGGCAGCGACCAAAAACATACCCCAGTGACTTGATCCAAAAGCGCTATCCCCAATTATCTCAAGCGATCCGAACCCGTTACTCATGCTTAGCTAGTCCCCAGGAATGCGACTAGCCTCACACTTTCATCGCAAGCAATTAATAAACATAGCAAGTACCATAATAGGGATAAAGTGCAGCGAGGTACATGACACATAATAGGGTCTGAGGTCCCAACATACAACACATAAATATTGCAGCGGAAGTCTCAGATAGAGCTCATAAGCAAAAGATAAAACCGGCGGTGCCACAACCCCACTAGGGCAAACCAACCGGGCAAGAGCCAAGCTGCAAGAGATCACTCATCGCCCTCGCCGCCCTCGGCAGAGCAATGACCACACAAGAAGCATAACTCATAACCGGTATCCTCACCTGAAACAGTGGCGCCGGGTTAAGTACAAGATTGTACTCGCAAGTCTTACCCAAAATTATTTATACATAAGGGAGAGAGAAGTATGCGAGCTTTCTAGCCTATAGTGGGTCTCTAGGTTCAACATTTGCATAAAGTTAATTTTATTGAACAATTAATGAGTAAAATAAGCAACGACGAGCAAATCTCACATCATTTTAATTTATGGACAGCAAGTATAAAATTCTGAAATGTATAAGCAAATGAGCCCAAACGGCGCTCTCATCATCAACCATGGACTACCAAAGTCCATACAACATTTGATGCTACCATCAAACATAACCCCATCCATAATAATCCACATTTGATGCTAACAAAACTGACTAACACATCAAGCATTGTCCATAACCGAGGACGCGGCTATTCGAATAGATTGTACTCTGATCAGAGGTGTACAACTGGACCCACACAAAATGAACAAGGATCAAATGCTACACACCCCATCGAGTGCGGTACACAAGTGATTCAAGCTCATTACATGCCCTTTCTTTGCCCCACCCCAACCACCTATACCACGCTGGGGTTCCCGACGACTCAGTCACGTGCGTGCGTGATTTGACGAAAGCGGGCACACCACGCGGGAGGCACCCCCGGCCAAACCAAGGCACCCGAGGCCCTCCAAAGGCTACCTGCCTCACGACTCTCCAACGTGGTATAAATGATCACAGTAGAACTAGTAAGAACAAGCCAGTCCCAAATAAGGCATGTGGTAAGTACGTAGGGTGCTTGATTAGATGTCAAAATGTTCGGTCCTTAACGACCTAGACGGGGCTACTTGCATCAGGGGAAACCAACCTCCCATCATCGCCCTATCACCCATCCAAGTCCAACATATTTCATCAACCATTATTTAGTGTAAGTGCTCAAGTTTTATCCGCGGTAATGCAAGTTGTCTATATACCACAATTAATAGCACTGTCTATCCCTATAGTTCTATTACCACTAAGCATGGCTAAGCATTAATGAATAAGACATCCCAAGTAATCCCAACCAGTGGTAATAGGGTATAAGGACAGCAATATCACAAGAACTAAATGCATAAATAGGTTCTACCCATACACCACAAACAAACAATATTAATATCTAGGCAATGCATGCATATATATACGTATAGATTGCAACCAAATCATTTTTAGAGAAAGCATAGGTCCTATATGCTTAGGTGCTTGCCTTGCTGCTAAGGGTAGTCACTATCCTCCTCTGGATATGGCTCGTTACTCTCCGGAATCTCCGAATCTATCGAAAAGAAGCAATATGCAAATAAGAGCCAAATTATGAAATAACTACAATGGGTAGATCATATTTTAACTTGAATTTAGATTAAAGAATCACCAGATTATCACTTATGGTTTGGGAGATATGAAAATGACAAGCTCTCAGGTGCTGAAAATGACAAGCTCTCAACTTCCACTGGACTTCGCTCACATGGCAGCAACCTGGACGTAGGGTCGTGTGATTCTAAGGCCTCGGGCTGATGGCAAGAGACGTTGCCTAGGGCTGCTTCAATCGAAATCAGAAGAGATGAACTCGGGGTGAGTTGCAGCCACCTTATAACTGCAGCAATGGAGTGGACAACCTATAGAATGTTCAAAAGAGGCACCATGGATGAAAAGGAAGCTCACCAAATGGAGGAAAACAAAATGCTGCTGCTGCAGCCCTGCAGGCTGAAACTACCACTCTCTTATTCCATCTCGATCTCTCTCAACTCTCCATGCATGTGCAAGATGTTGGGATGGATGGAAAGCTTGGATGATGGGGATTGTTGTGGTCTAACATGAAGGGATTGATCTTGGGCTATTGGATGGGATTTGGGGAGGAGAAGTGAGATGAGAGCTCAGCTTGAGTAAGAAAAGAAAGAACAAACAGTGAAGATGAAAGGGGAGGAAGAAGAAGGGGTTTTCTCTGCCTCCCTAAGTCCTGAGGTGGGAGCACGCCCATGGATGTGTTGTGGGGCTAAAGAGGCACCCAAGGTCAGTGACAAGTGGGCCCAAGTCGTAGCTGTCTAAGAGGGTAAGATAGGTGGGTGTCGAAACTTGGTTTTGGCAATAGAAATTTGGGGGTGCAGTCAAGATAGCCAAGCTCGATGGGTTAATTGGAAAATAAGGTTTAGACAGGTTCAGGTCCTCTCGTGAGGTAATACCCTACTCCTGTTTTGGGGATTCGATCTGCCGAGTGTTTATTGATCTCAAGATCTGTTGCTCATATGTGTGAGTCTAAAGCCGATATCCCTCAAGGGACACCCCTTGCCCCCCTTATATAGTCTCGGGGGGCGGGCTTACAAATCGGAAACCCTATCTTACTCTAAGTCGGTTTCCTCAATCTTACCAAGTTATGACTATGAGCCGTTGCCTTATCTAATCGGCAACTTAATACCCAAGTCATAGCCGGTTTACATAATTAGAAGGCGTAACCTATCCCTATTACCAGTCGGATAAGCTTGCCATGTGGGTATCCGATTGCCATAATCTCCACAGTAGCCCCCGAGTCCTTTGCAGTTGACGAGATAACTTTGCCTGGAACCAAGATAACTCACAGCCAAACAACTCTTTGGTCGCGTGCTTCTCGTGACGAGTGGTTCCGTCATCTCTGCCTGAATCTCCTGAGTGGCTCCAAAGACTGTGAAGGGCTAGAAAATATACCTAAAATTCTCAAAAAATAAATATCTAGGTGCATCTCCTGAAGCACATAATTAGGTGTAGCCTCCGACTATATGGTTAGTCAAAAATAGACTAAGCATATAATCAAGAGCTATAAAAAACCATATTCATATAAATGCTTAAGTCAAGCTAAAGAAAATATAAAAAATCTCATCACTCGGCAAGCTCATGCTTATCCGAGTAAATTTGCCCGAGTCATCTCAGAACAAATAGCTCAATCAACCCTCGTGGGTAAAAACACTCACTCGGCCTCATGCTTATCTGAGTGGATCTGCCCGAGTCATCTCGGAGCAAATAATTTAATCGACCCTCATGGGTAAACAAATTTTTCAGTCATTTGAAAAATACGACCAAAATATTAAATAGCTTCTGCCATAATATTGGTCGTAATCTAAAAAGATCTTCACCAAGGTGAAAAATAGCATCGATATAATCATTTAATCAAATGCTTAAAAACCAAACAGTCCCTGTCATTAGGACAGCCATGAAAAGCTTAACTGTTTGTCACCTTTCAAATTGCATCGTGCCAACATCTCATGAAGTTGCGCAAACCACGGTATGAAAGGATTTTAAAGGTATTGGGCTATGTGACACGTGCATATTGCCAAGGCAAATCTGCTCAATCTATTCACTTAGGTCCCTAAGGACACGCGTCAAGCCACACCTTAGCTGGGCCGTAAGTCTCTCATGGGCTCGGCCCATCTGCGAGATGACTTAGCAAAACCCTCAACTCCTTATATGAAGCCTCGAGGTCATCCCCGCCACTTCATCTTCCCAAAAAATTCCTCTTTTCGCAGTACTGTTCACCAGTTCCCGGCAGAAAACCCTAGGCTCGCGCGCACCCAAATCTGTCGATCGAGGAGCTCGCATTTCACCACAGGCTAGCCTCCGCATCCAGCTCCCAAGATCCCCTCCTCAAATCCCCATTTCCCGAGCCAAATCTGCTTCCCCCAAACCGCATCCATGGCAGGAGAGAAGGAAATCCATTTCGAGCAATGGGCAACTTCAGATGTCAAGGAGTCGACTCTTAGGGAGATGGTGAAGAACGGAGTTCTTCCACCTAAAGAAATCATCGGCTGGCGCCCGGTGGCTGGTGAGGAATTCCCCACCCCGAACACCGGTGAGATCGTGGTTTTCACCTCCTTTTTCTACTGTGGCTTTGGCCTTCCTTCATCTGAGTTCTTCTGGGGCCTTCTTGATTATTATGGTCTTCAACTCTACCATTTGAACCCCAACTCCATGCTCCACATTGTGCTCTTCATCCATGTTTGCAAAGCTTTTCTGGGCACCTTCCCCACTTCCAGCTCTTAAGCCACATCCGAACAAGGATGAGCCCTGCGTTGTCGGTGGGGCCGGCTTTCAGCTCTGCGGATCTCTCCGCATAGATTACTTTTCTTTTCCTTTGAAATCCTGTAACAAAGGTTGGCATGCAAACTGGTTCTATATCGCAAATCTTGAACCCAATCTGCCCAACTTCGTCGGCCTTCCTCCGGTCCCAAGGCCTAACTGGAGCACCGTGCCGGTAGCCCAAGATTGGGATGAAGCCAATAAGCTATTGGCAAACATCTTGGAAATGAAGAAGAAGGGCCTTCGGGGAGAACAGATCACCCGACATTTTATCAAGAACCGACTGGCACCTAAAAAAGAGAGGTCCAAACCCGCGTTCGAGTACGAGGGCGAAAGGGATCCCAGTTGGGAGGACCACGACTCTCTGAGCTACGAGACTCGCATGTACAAGATCTTCTCTTCTGGAATCGTAGTCGACCGCAGCCTCATGCTGCATGTTCTCCCATTCAGCTTGTATCGTCCTCCTCCGGTAAACTGACTCAACCTCTTTAATGTCTTTCAATCTTAACATTGCACCTCTCAGTGTAGATAAAATCTTCCTTGTAGGAAAATGCTTTCATCATCTCAAAGCCGTATAAAGTGCATCATGATGATGCGCCAGCTCGGCCTGTCAAGAAACCAGCCGGTGGCGTCAAAGATCCAGAGTGATCCAACCGGAAAAAGGGCCACAGCCGAGAGGATATCAGCAAGCGGGCGAGTAAGAGGAGGTTGGTGATTGATGACTCGGATGACGATGTCCTAGCTCCTCAGGCTGAAGTGACCCCTCCGAGTCCATCCGCCAAATCTGTACCCAAGATTCGCCGATCAACCAGGTATGTCTCATAACCGAAATCATGCCTTCGTTGAAAACCTTTCTGCCTTGATCCCGATTGCACCCGTCTTTCTCTTTGCAGGAGGCCTCAAAACATAGACCCCACTGGGCAGAGTGAGGGCCCAAAGACATCTGCAGCGGCTAAGGCAACGAGGCCTACAGAACAAGAATCCCGGGGCCCTCTCCTGAGTGAGAGCGCTCCAAGTGGGAAGCCCCCACCTCCCAGTGATGATGTCCCAACGGAGGAGCCCTCGACTGCCAGCCAGGAGGCTCTGACTGGAAACCAGTCGGCTGAAGAAGAGATCCCGGCTGCCACCCGAGGGACCCCGACTGAGGACCAGTCGGGCGCGGACCAAGAAAAGGAAGGCAGCTGGGAAGCACCAGTCAAGGACTCGGCCACCGAAGCTGGTAAGCTCTAAAGCGGTCTTCTGACTTTAATCTTCAGTCTGCTTTTTCTTTGTCTTCATTTACCCTCTTTAAATCGATCAGCCAAAGTGGAGAAGATCCCCAGGCTGCAGTCTTCTGAGACCTGGGTTCCTCCAATCAAAATAGAGTGGCGCGACTCCAAGGGCTTGAAGCAGGGCATCGTCCTGAACAAGCAGAAGGAAAATGAAGAAAGGGACATGCTTGTCGACAGCCTGAATGAGGCTACCCGGCTGCTAAACGTAAGCTTTGCCCTTTTCTGTCATAGCCTTATGATTGCTTTTAGTCGTCTAACTCCGAACTTGCGTGCAGAGAGTATATTGCCGGTCGATGGCTAAATCCGATGCACTCGAGAAGCTGGTCCCACAATTGAATTCCCTGGAGAACATCCAGCAGGAGCTAAAGGCCACTCGAGAAGAAGCTGCATCGAGAGAAGCTACTCTACGAGGGGAAATAGCTACGCTCCAAGAGGAAAACCTTGACCTCCGGGGTTCAGTCAGGAGTAAGTTTAATCCTCTCAGTCTCTTTATGCCTTTATTCGCAGTCTGTTTCGATCTTGGCGTCGGCAACTTTTCTTGTTACAGAGAACTCGTTCGAAGTCTACACGCTCCAGACCCAGCTAGAAGAAGCTAACGCCAGCAAAGCCGAGCTGGAGTCTGAGTTCGAAGGTAAACTCTTTCAAGATAGCATTCTTCATTTTGCTTCATCTTTGAATGTCTGTGTAATTATATGTCTTTGCCAGCTGATAAGGTTAAAACCCGAGCCCAGTTTGATGTCTTTGTTGAAAGGGTCCGAAGGGCCAAAAGCGTAAGAGACGATGTTGCTAACGCGACAACAATGATTCTCTTGTCGTTATTCCATCATGGGCTCGGGACCAGTTCACTGGATGCTGTCGAGGTCTTCGACAAGCTCAGGAGGGCTCCGGATCAGTACATGGCCAACATCTCAGGAGCAGCCACCATGGGAGCAAACTTTGCTCTTGCGCAGGCCAAGTCACTCTATCCTCGTATAGATGTTGACTCAGTCGGGGAGGGCTTTGCTGATGGCACTTCAGACGAGCAGGCCTTGGAGTTGATCGATGAAGCACAGGAGTCGGCCAAGAAAGTCGCTGCTGATGTAGCCAATAACTTTCGCTCCTGATCATTTTGTAAATGTTGTTTGTAAACTATGATGTGAACTTGTAGATATCTGGCTTATTTATGTTAACGCTTTGACCCGAGTTTTCCTAGAAAATTTCTTGAGTAATTTTCGTCTGACTGTCACCGAGCCAAAGCTTGATTAGGTCATCAAAAAATTCTCAGTCCTTATCTATTGAACTCGAATCAAAACATTAAACAATGATAAACCAAATGTGAACAAGTTGCCGCAGAAAACCATGCTTTATTGATACATGTGCAGCCCCCGACTGTCGACTCAAGAAGTCATCTTGCTTGAGGTTGGCAGTCGAGAATAACATGAAACTTAAGGCAATTTAAGCATAGTATCGTCGAAGATGTTTGATGTTCCAGGAGTTCTCCACCATGGATCCGTCTTTGCGCTTTAGTCGATATGCTCCTGGCCGAGTCACCTCAGCAATTATATATGGTCCTTCCCATAGTGGAGATAATTTGTGACGGTCCTTGGTAGTCTGGATCTTGCGTAGAAACAAATCGCCGACAATGAAAGCTCGCGCCCGAACATTGTGATTGTGGTATCGTCTAAGACCTTGAAGATATCTTGCCGACTAGATCAGGGCTGCCTCACGGGCCTCTTCCTGTCGGGTGAGGTCATCCACTCGGTCTTGATCGTAGCGCTCGTCGTTGAAGCTACGGACTCGAAGAGATTCGTACTCAATTTCATTCAGCAGCATGGCTTCTGCCCCGTAAACCAGGAAGAAAGGAGTTTGGCTGGTGGCCCGACTGGGCATAGTCCGTAGAGACCATAGAACCGAGGGCAGCTCTTGAACCCATTTGTCGGCGTAAGGATTTAGCTGGTCAAACACTCGGGCCTTGATGCCTTGAAGAACCATGCCATTGGCGCACTCAACCTGCCATTGCTTTTGGGGTGCGCGACTGATGCGTAGCAGATTTTTGTGCTGAAATCTTCACAGAAATCCTTGAAAACGCTTCCAGTGAATTGAGTACCATTGTCGGTTATAATTCTGTTTGGGATGCCAAACCGGTGCACGATGTTGAGGATGAAGTCTCGCGCCTTGTCAGCAGTGATCGTAGCAACCAGCTTAGCCTCAATCCACTTGGAAAGCTTGTCGATTGCGGCGAACAGATGTGTGAATCCTCCTGGAGCCTTCTTGAAGGGACCGACCATGTCCAAGCCCCATACCGCAAACGGCCAAGATAATGGAATCGTTTGTAGCTCTTGGGCTGGAACATGGCTCTGCCGAGCGAAGAACTGGCAGCCCTCACACGTGCAGACCACTTTGTCAGTGTCGGAGACCGTCGTAAGCCAGAAAAAACCTTGTCGGTAGGCTTTGCCTACCAAGGTGCGTGCTGCCGCGTGACTTCCACATATACCCGAGTGGATATCTTGGAGTAGTTGTCGTCCTTCCTCGGGTGTAATGCATCTCATTAGGACTCCAGAAGGGCTTCTCTTCTATAAATGGGAGTCGATCATGACATAGCCTTGACAACGACGTCGGACACGTTCCGCCTCATCCCGGTCTTCCGGCAGCTCTTGCTGAGTTAAAAATTTGAGAGCGGTGCTCTCCAGTCGGTGTCAAGCATGGCGACTTGATTTGCAGCTTGCTCGTTGGGAGTTGTTTTTGCTACCACGGTTGGCTCATAGAGATGCTCTACGAAAACGTCTGTTGGAGCAGCTTCTCGCTTGGACCCGAACTGCGTCAACTCGTCAGCTGCCTCGTTGTTATGTCTCAAGACATGGGATTGCTTTAGTCCGTCAAACCTGTCTTCAAGTTTGCGAACTTCTTGCTGATAGGTTTCCATGGTGTCATTTAAACAGGACCAGTCTTTCATCACTTGGTTGACGACCAACTGGGAATCTCCTTTCACGACCAACCGTCGTATCCCGAGTGAAACAGCGAGTCGTAGGCCATGTAGCAGGGCCTCGTACTCGGCGACGTTGTGTGAGGCGGAGAAATGAATGTGAAGAACATATCGCAACCTTTCTCCAGTCGGGGACATCAGCACGAGTCTCGTTCCCAAGCCGGTGATCCTCTTGGATTCGTCAAAGTGCATGGTCCACTGTTGTAGGTCTTCCCTAGGTACGTCTTCTTGTTGCTCGGTCCACTCGGCCAGGAAATCCGCTAGGGCATGTGACTTCATAGATGTTCTCGCCTTGAAAGTTAAGTCCAGCGGCATCAATTCTAGAGCCCACATTGCGATGCGCCCAGTCGCCTCTCGATTATGGATGACATCGCCGAGTGGAAAAGAAGTGACGACGGTGACCGAGTGACCCTGAAAGTAGTGCGCCAATTTCCTCGCAGTTATCAGAACACCATATAGCAATTTTTGTACCTGGGGGTAGCGAATTTTGGCTCCTGCCAACATCTTCTCATCTTCTGCCAGCTTGCGCTCCTGCTCAAGCCTGGCTTGCTCTTCTTCAGTGATCCTGCGGGCCATGGCCGAGTCGGTCTCGGCCACCTCAGCCATGAGAACGTTGAAGCACCTAAGATCGTAGTCCTTGTCGAAGTCAGAGTCGTTGGCCTCGTCCGTGGAGATGCCGTAGAGGTCATCAAAATTAGAGGAGCTGAGGTACTCGTCAAGCTCTGTGATGAGCATGATCCGAACGGTTGGAGGATGACGTTCACTTCCCTTGAGCCCGGATTGCTCGAGTCTGGATTGTTCCAGTCCGGGTCGTAGCTTGATGAGGGCGGTTCTTCCGAATGAGTTGATTTCGACTCGGAAGAAAGGAGGTTGCAGTAGATCTCAGCGGCGTTTGGTAACCCAAACGGTGCCAAGAGGGTTTCTCCTCCCAAGTGGATGGATTCCGACGGGGAGGTCAGAAGATGGCTGTAGATCTCAACGGCGTTTGGTAATCCGAACGGCGCCGAGCGGATTCTTCCTTCCAAGTGGACGGACTCGAACTCAGAAATCAGAATTTTGTCATAGATCTCAGCGTTGTTCGGTAACCCGAACGGCACCGAGCGGGTTCCCCCTCTCGACTAGTCCGAATCCGAGTCGAGGAGGGAGATCTTGTCGAATCCTTTGGCGACGAAGTCGTCGATGCCTGATGAAGATCCCATCGTGCTTGCCGGCGAGATTGAAGAAGAAGTCTTGACCTGCGGGCCCTTACCTGGCGCGCCAACTGTCGAAACTTGGTTTCGGAACAAGAAATTTGGGGGTGCAGCCAAGATCGCCAAGCTCGATGGGTTTAGTGAAAAACAAGGTTTAGACAGGTTCAGGCCCTCTCGTGAGGTAATACCCTACTCCTGTTTCGGGGATTCGATCCGCCGAGTGTTTATTGATCTCAAAATCTGTTGCTCATATGTCTGAGTCTAAAGCCGATATCTCTCAAGGGACGCCCCTTGCCCCCTTATATAGTCTCGGGGGACGGGCTTACAAGTCGGAAACCCTATCTTACTCTAAGTCAGTTTCCTCAATCTTACCAAGTTATGACTATGAGCCGTTCTCTTATCTAATTGGCAACGTAATACCCAAGTCATAGCCGGTTTACATAATTAGAAGGCGTAACCTATCCCTATTACCAGTCGGATAAGCTTGCCATGTGGGTATTCGATTGCCATAATCTCCACAGTGGGTGAAAAACTGAGTATTGATTCATTCTTGCAATTTCCAGGATTTATTTTCTTTCCCTCTCTTGGTAAATTCAATTTGACTAGGTAACACCTGTTCAACAATTCAGGAATTTGGTGTGGTGATAGTTGTTGGTTTATAGGTTCCATTTTTTTAGGTTTCACACATAAATTCCATGTATTTTAAATCTGGTGAAAAGATGAAATTGGTTAGACTGAAAGTTGGTTTGAATTTTTAGGAGGCCAAAACAGAGAGTAAAAATTTCACAAAATTTATATTTAGCGATGACAAATAAACTAATATTTTAATAAAACATTAAACATGTATACTTCTGTTCAAGCTATTGCTCAAATAGAAGTGGTTCCAATTTTGCCGATTAGAGTTAATTTTGTTGTCGCATATGATCAAATTGCAATATAGAAAATATAAAATCTAAAGAAAACAAATGAACTTCTAAATACCTTGTTATGAGCCTAGGGCTGTTACAAAATATTTTCCATTTAAGGCCCTTCCAAATACTTCTCCATCCAATCCTTCTAGCATGTAGGCTCTTTTAGAGACGCGTTTGTGGATCTTGAAAGGCCCCTCCCAGTTAGGTGACCACTTGACAAATTTATTATCACTTGTACCAATCGGCAGTATCAATTTCTAGACTAACTCGCCTTCTTCAAAATATTTAGGTACAACTTTCTTGTTATAATGACGAGCCACTCTTTCTTTACCCCTGGTCACCTTCTCCAAAGCACGCATCGTTGATAAAACCAAATCCTCCGATTCATCCACTATTAAATTATGATAATCATCGGCTGTCAACTAATCTTGCAGTTGAATCCTCCGTGAGCCGATGACGCTTTCCCATGGCAGAACAGCCTCACGTCCATATACTAATTTATAGGGAGGCACTTGGATTGATCCATGACAGGCCATCCGATAGAACCACAATGATTCAGCCAATCAGCTGTGCAACTGCTTCGAATATTCAGAGATCTTCCTCATTATCAACTTGATTAAACTTTTATTGGATGCTTCTGCCTGTCCATTAGCCTGTGCATAATATGGTGAAGAATTTAAAAGCTTGATTCCCATGCCTTCTGCAGACTGGACAAACTCATATGAGACAAAGATAGATCCCTGATCGGTTGTGATGGTTTGAGGGATAGCGAAAATGTAAATGATGTGTTCTTTCACGAACTCGATTGCATCCCCGGAATCAACTTTCTTCAAAGGAATTTCTTCCACCCACTTTGTGAAATATTCGGTTGCCACCAATATGAACTTATGTCCTTTACTTGAAGGTGGATTGATATGGCCGATCATGTCGATTTCCCATCCTCTGAACGACCAAGGCTTGATAATTGGTTCATAGGCGATGCTGGTGCTCTTTGGATGGCTCCAAATTTTTGATAGTCTTGACAACCCTTATAATACTTGAAGCAATCCTCCAACATTGTCGGTGAAAAATATACAGCTCTCCGAAGTAACCATTTTATTTTATGAGCCGATTGATGAGTGCCACAGATACCCTCATGTACTTCACCCATGACAACTTTGGCTTGATCTGCACTTAAACATTTGAGCAGCGCACCATCAATCGTCCAATAGTATAGGTCATCGTCGAGAAAAATATATCTCAAAGCCTTGTAGCGCAATTTCCTTGAAGCCGACTGGGAAGGATTTTGCAAATAGTTGTGAACATTATACCTCTAGTAGTCAGCTATGATTGTTGCCATTTCCACCTCAATATCCCTTGTCATCGGCTTGTAGCCTGACGAACCTACAGCCAAATCATTTGCTTCTACATTCTGCTATCTAGGGATATGTTTTAAAGTAACTAGCCAAAAACTATCCATCAACTCTCGGCATTTCCGATAATAGATCATCAATGCATCATTTTTGCATTCATATTCTCCTGATAATTGGCTGATGACCAACAGTGAATCGCCCATAATTTCTACAGCAGCAGCTTCAACTTCTTTTAAAAGCTGCAAACCTTTGAGGACCGCCTCATACTCAGCTTTATTGTTTGTAGCATAAGGCGCAATTGAAAAAGCAAATTCGAAACTTGCCTCCTAGGTGATATGATTATTAAGCCGATGCCGCATCCATTTGTGCAAACTGATCCATCGTAAGTCAGTGTCCAGGGCATAATGTCGATTGAGCCGATTGAGTCATCTTTGTGCTCAACAATGAAATCGGCTATAACCTGCCCTTTAACTGCTTTAGGTGCTTGATATATCAAGTCAAACACCATTATGGCGAAAATCCACTTCCCATCTCTTCCTTTTTAAGACTGGAGCCGATAGCATATATTTGACTACATCGGCTTTGTCGAAACTTGGTTTCGGCAATATATTTTCTGGGGTCGCAGTCGAGATCGCCAAGCACAATGGGTTAGAAGAAGAAGAAGATTTAGACAGGTTCAGGCCCTCTCGAGAGGTAATACCCTACTCCTGTTTCGGTGGATTCGATCCGCCGAGTGTCTTTATTGATCTCGTGATCTAAGCTAAGGGCTAAAAGCTGAACTCCTCTTGGAATATCCCTCAAGGGACGCCCCTTACCCCCCTTATATAGTCTTGGGAGGAAGGGTTTACAAGTCGGAAACCCTATCTTATTCTAAGTTGGTTTCCTCAATCTTACCAAACCGTGACTATAGGCCGATTGCCTTATCTCTATCGGCAACCGTAACACCTAAGTCAAGTTCGGCTTACAGATATAGCAGGCACAATCTATCCCTACCTCCAGTCGGATAAGCTTGCCAAGTAGATACCCGATTGCCACAATCTCCACAGTAGCCCCCGAGTCCTTTTCAGTCGACGAGACAACTCAGCTTCAGACCAAAGCAGCACTCAACCAAAAAATTTCTTTGACCGAGTGCTTTTGGCGCCGAGTGATTCCATCATCTCTGCCTGAATCTTCCCGAGTGGCTCCAAAGACTGTGAAGGGCTGAAAAAATTCTCAAAAATAAATATCTAGGTGCATCTCCTGATGCACCTAATTATAGGTGTAGCCCCCGACTATGTGATTAGTCAAAAATAGACTAAGCATATAGTCAAGAACTATATAAAAAATCATTCTTATATAGGTGCTTAGCTCATGCTAAAGCAACCTCATCACTCGGCAAGCTCGTGCTTATCCGAGTGAATTTGCCCGAGTCATCTCGGAACAAATAACTCAATCAACCCTCGTGGGTGAAAAGCACTCGGTAAGCTCATGCTTATCCAAGTGGATCTGCCCGAGTCATCTCGGAACAAATATTTCAATCATCCCTCATGGGTAAGAAATCAATTCGCTCGGTAAGCTCATGATTATCCGAGCTGATCCTCCCGAGACATCCCGGAAATTTGCCCGAGTCATCTCGGAACAAATAATTCTCTTATAAATGCTTAGCTCAAGCTAAAACAATCGTAGAAAATCACATCACTCGGCAAGCTCACGCTTATCCGAGTAGTTCGCCCGAGTCGTCTCGGAACAAATAATTTATTTAGCCCTCATGGGTAAGAAATTAATTCACTCGGCAAACTCATGCTTATCCTAGTTGATTTGTCCGAGTCATCTCGGGACAAATAATTTAATCAACCCTCATGGGTAAAAACACTCGGCAAGCTCATGCTCATCCAAGTTAACTTGTCCAAGTCATCTCGGGACAAATAATTTAATCAACCCTCATGGGTAAAAAACACTCGGCAAGCTCATGCTCGTCAGAGTTAACTTGTCCGAGTCATCTCGGGACAAATAATTTAATCAACCCTCATGGGTAAAAAACACTCGGCAAGCTCATGCTCGTCCGAGTTAACTTGTCCGAGTCATCTCGGGACAAATAATTTAATCAACCCTCATGGGTAAAAAACACTCGGCAAGCTCATGCTCGTCCGAGTTAACTTGTCCGAGTCATCTCGGGACAAATAATTTAGTCAACCCTCATGGGTAAACAAATTTTTCAGTCATCGAAAAATACGACCAAAATATTAAATAACTCCTGCCATAATATTGGTCTTAATCTAAAAAGATCTTCACCAAGGTGGAAAAATAGCATTGATATAATCATTTAATCAAATGCTTAGAAACCAAACAGTCCCTCGTCATCGGGACAGCCATGAAAAGCTTAATCTGTTTGTCACCTTTCAAAGCGCATCGTGCCAACTTCTCATGAAGTTATGCAAACCGCGGTATGAAAGGATTTTAAAGGTATTGGGCTATGTGACACGTGCATATTGCCAAGGCAAATCTGCTTAAGTCCATCCACTTAAGTCCCTAAGGACACGTGTCAAGCCACACCTTAGCGGGCCGCAAGTCTCTCATGGGCTCGGCCCAATCACGAGACGACTTAGCAAAAACCCTCAAGTCTTTTTACGAAGCTTCGAGGTCGTCCCCGCCACTTCATCTAATCATCTTGGTCTCTTTATGCCTCCGATGTGAACTTGTAGGTATCTAGCTTATTTATGTTGATGCCTTGACTGAGTCTTCATAGAAAATTTCTTAAGTAATTTTCGTCCGATGTCACCAAGCCTAAAACTTGATTAGATCATCAAAAATTCTCGAGTCCTTATCTATTGAACTCGAATCAAAACAATAAACAATGATAAACTAAATATAAACAAGTTATCAAAGAAAACCATGCTTTATTGACACGTATAGCCCCATGTCAACTCAAGAAGTCATCTTGCTTGAGGTTGACATCCAAGAACAACATAAAACTTACGGTAATTTAAGCATAGTATCGTCGAAGATGTTCAATATTCCAGGAGTTCTCCACCATAGATCCATCTTCGCGCTTTAGTCGAAATGCTCTTGGCCGAGTCACCTCGGCGATTATGTATGGTCCTTCCCATAGTGAAGATAATTTGTGATGGTCCTTGATGGTCCGGATCTTGCGTAGAACCAAATCATCAACAATGAAAGCTCGCGCCCGAACATTGCGACTCTAGTATCTTCTAAGTCCTTGAAGATATCTTGCCGATTGGATCAAGAAAGATTTTCTTCGTTTTGGCGTCGCCTTGTCCCCGACTTGGCTATCCTCTTTGTAGAAATTTCATCCTCTTCGGATGTTGATGTAGCGGTCGGATTTCTTCCCGGCCACGTGATCTCTCACAAGATTGGGCCATATCGCAGCTTTCTTCGTCGCAGTGAAGGCTTGTTTGACGTCGCGCGCAGGTGATGACGCCGTTAGGGCCGGGCGTCTTCATGCGAGGTAAATGTAGTGTGGTATCGCCATGAATTTGGCGAGTGCGGGCCTTCCAATGATCGCGTGGTAGGCCGTCTTTGAAGTCGACCACCCCGAAGGTGGTATTCTCCGTTCGAAAATTCTCGCGAACTCCGGAGGTGACTGGAAGGGCGATGTGCCCGAGTGGTGTGGGCGACAGTCCCGGGATCACTCCATAGAAGGGGGCTGAGCTTGCCTTCAACTCAGTTCTCAGGATTTGTATCTCATCCAGGGTCTTGACGAACAGGAGATTGAGGACGCTGCCCCCATCGATGAGGACGCGCTTCAGCTTGATGTTCTAAACCACCAGGTCAAGTACCAAGGGATACTGCCCTGGGTGAACCACTCGGTCAGGATGATCCGAGCGATTAAACGTGATGGCCACCTCCGACCATCGTAGATGTTGTGGGACTTCGGGTTGTGCTGCGTTGACCTCGCGGTCCATCAGCTTTTGCTTCCTCTTGGACTCATAAGCCCGCGACCCCCGAATATGTGATTCAGCTCGCCCACATGGCCTTGAAAAGGCTCCGAATTTCCAGTCGGGTTGTTCTTCTTGGTTCCCGATGGACCGGTTTCATTAGTCGGCTCCTTGTTTAACCGTGCCGCATATTGCTCTGTGAATTGCTTGTAGATGATGCGTGCACTGAGCGTTCACAATCGTTCATGATCGTGTCGTAAGCCGCAACTCGGCGACGGTGTTGAGAATCGGACGTTGTGGCAACCAGGTCTTCGTGCCGGCGCTTGCGATCTTTCTGGGCCTGATTGCTGCTGCCGTTATCCTTCCTCGGATGTCGGCTTCCTTCTGAGTGCTTGTCATCCCTTTTGTCAGGCCGGGCTTGGCATGCCGCTTTGATTGCATCGTTGGACTTGGCGTAGGAGTTCGCCGTCTCGAACATTTGCTTCACCGTCTTCGGTGGCTTGCGCCCAAACTTTCCAATTAACAGCTCATCACGGACTCCCCTCTGGAAGGCGGTGATGATGATGTCATCGGTGGCGTTGGGGATCTTGTTGCGCTTTTCGGAGAAGCGCCGGATGTAATCCTTCAAAGGCTCGTCCGGCTTCTGGATGACGTTGTATAGATTGAAGTGTGTGCCGGGCCTCTCGAAGGTTCCTTGGAAGTTGGCGATGAAGTGGTCCCTCAGCTCGCTCCACGAGCCGATTGTGCCTCTTGGCAGGCTCGTGAGCCAGTTTCTGGTGGAGTTGGCGAGGGCCACTGGAAGATAATTGGCCATAGCTTTGGTGTCGCCACCTGCAGCGCAGATGGCGAGGGTGTATACAGTTAGCCAAGATTCAGGGTCGGTCTTGCCATCGTACCTTTCAATCCCTGTGGGCTTAAAGCCACTCGGCCAATGCACTCGGCGGAGCTCCCGAGTAAAGGCTGGTACTCCGTCGTCGCCACTATCGGGTGATCCCCTCCGATCTTCCCGAGTGCGTCGGTCGCGCTCCTGGTAGCGGCGATCGAGGACTTCCCGCAAATCACTCGGCGGGGTCTTCGGTTGGCTGGTTGGGTAGCTGGAGCTGTTGTTGCGGCGAACGCGGTGGTGGACGGGTGGACGTCCATGTCGTTTGTCGCGGGAGTCGGCCGTCTGCTCCTGGTACTTCGGCGTGGACTCGCGGGGTGGGCCTCTTGGCCTGGTCGTCGACCAATCTGGCTCGGGCCTCTTGTAGTCTCCTGACCTTAGAGGCGGAAGCCGGCTCTTGTCTGGCGTTTCGGCCACAGATTCAGTCGGCCTTCGTGCCGAGGTGGCGGGGTGGCCGTTAGCTGTGGCTGCGACGATGGTCTTAATCTTGTCGAGTATCGGAGTCACATTGGCCGGAGCCGTCTCTATGACGGTGTCCAAGAGCGTGAGTGCGGCGACAGCGTTCTGCTGTGGTGTCTGGAAGATATTGGTGTTGCGAACCCGTGTTTGGAGTATGGCCTCCTGGGCAGATCGTCCGGCAGCGCGCAGACCGCTTCCTCTTGTCGCCTCGTCCTTGCGTTGCTTCTCCTCTTCGGCCGTCTTGCGCTCGTGCTCAATCTTGGCTCGATCTTCTTCAGCAAGCCTCCGGCCATGGCTGAGTCGGACTCGTCCGGCTCGGCCATGAGGACATCAAAGCACTTCGGCTCATAGTCCATGCGGCAATCGGAGTCGTCGGCTTCGTCTGAGGGGATGCCACAGAGGTCGTCGAAGCCTGCGGAGCTGAGATATTCGTTGAGCTCCGAAGATGAGCATGAGCTGAATGGCGGGAGGATGACGGCGACCTCCCTTGATCCTGGGTAGCCCGGGTATGGATCGTTCCGGTCCGAGTCGAGCATGGGGAAGCAGGCTCCTCCGAGTGGGTCGACCTCAACTCGGGGGAGGAGTTTGCTGAAAATCTCGGCGATGTTTGGTAACCCAAACGGCACCGAGAGGTCTTCATCTGAGTAGATCGCTTCCGTCGGGGAGGCAAGAAGATTGGCGCAGATCTCGGCGGCATTCGGTAATCCGAATGGCGCCGAGTGAAGTCCGTCGTCGGAGAAGGTGGATCGCATCTTGGTCTTCAAGATGTTGTCGAAGATCTCGGCGCGTTGGAGAGCCCGAACGGCGCCGAGTAGGTTGTTCCCTCCGATTGGTTCGAATCCGAGTCGAGGAGGAGTCGCCGGCGAGTTGGCGGCGAAGTCGCCGAGTCTTGAAGGAGATCCCATCACGCTTGTCGGCGAGATTGTTGAAGAAGTCTCGACGCGCGGCCCCTACGGCGCGCAACCGTCGAAACTTGGTTTCGGCAATATATTTTTCGGGGTCGCATCGAGATCGCCAAGCACAATGGGTTAGAAGAAGAAGAAGATTTAGACAGGTTCAGCCCTCTCGAGAGGTAATACCCTACTCCTGTTTCGGTGGATTCGATCCGCCGAGTGTCTTTATTGATCTCGTGATCTAAGCTAAGGGCTAAAAGCTGAACTCCTCTTGGAATATCCCTCAAGGGACGCCCCTTACCCCCCTTATATAGTCTTGGGAGGAAGGGTTTACAAGTCGGAAACCCTATCTTATTCTAAGTTGGTTTCCTCAATCTTACCAAACCGTGACTATAGGCCGATTGCCTTATCTCTATCGGCAACCGTAACACCTAAGTCAAGTTCGGCTTACAGATATAGCAGGCACAATCTATCCCTACCTCCAGTCGGATAAGCTTGCCAAGTAGATACCCGATTGCCACAATCTCCACAGGCTTTGCAAACTATCGTGCACTCGTTGGATAATAAATAATGCCTCAACTTTGTACAAGAAAAATATAGGCACAAACATAACTTTTCCACTAGGAAGTACCTTGTTTCTGCATCCAAAAGCCTTTTGCTGAGATAAAATTTTGATTTCTCCTTGCCTTCAAACTCCTGGATTAGAACTGAGCTCATAGACTTCTCGTCGGTTGGTAAATATAACTTGAAAGGCACTCCCTTTGTGGAGGGATCAAAACTAGAGGGGAGCTTAAATATTCCGTGATGTTATCCAAAGCTTTCTGCTGCTCTGCCCCCCAAGTAAATTCTTGATCGGCTTTCAACCTTAATAAAGGTGTAAAGGGCTCCATCTTCTTGGATAAATTGGCAATAAAACACCTAATGAAATTCACCTTGTTGTTCAAAGATCGCAGCTGCTTCTTGTCTTGTGGAGGTTGAATACTCCTAATTGCATTGATACTTGTTTGTATCACTGTCAAAACTTGGTTTCGGCAATAGAATTTCTGGGGTCGCAGTCAAGATCGCCAAGCACAATGGGTTGGATGGAAAACAAGGTTTAGACAGGTTCAGGCCCTCTCGTGAGGTAATACCCTACTCCTGTTTCGGAGGATTCGATCCGCAGAGTGTCTTTATTGATCTCGTGATCTCGTGTGTCTAAAGCTCTTGCTTATGAAATCTGCTATCGCATCTGATATCCCTCAAGGGACGCCCCTTACCCCCCTTATATAGTCCTGGGAGGCGGGCTTACAGATCGGAAACCCTATCTTACTCTAAGTCGGTTTCCTCAATCTTACCAAACCGTGACTATAGGCCGTTGCCTTATCTCTATCGGCAATCGTAACACCTAAGTCATATTTGATTTACAGATATGGCAGGCGCAATCTATCCCTACCTCTAGTCGGATAAGCTTGCCATGTAGATACCCGATTGCCATAATCTCCACAGTAGCCCCCGAGTCCTTTTCAGTCGACGAGACAACTCAGCTTCAAACCAAAACAGTACGCAACCAAAAACCTCTTTGGCCGAGTGCTCCTGGCGCCGAGTGATTCCATCGCCTCTGCCTGAATCTTCCCGAGTGGCTCCAAAGACTGTGAAGGGCTAGAAAATATCTAAAAAATTCTAAAAAATAAAATCTAGGTGCATCTCCTGATGCACCAGGTGTAGCCCCCGACTATATGGTTAGTCAAAATCAGACTAATCATATAGTCAAGAACTATAAAAAAATCATTCTCATATAAATACTTAGCTCACACTAAAGCAATCATAGAAATCTCATTACCCGGCAAGTTCATACTCATCCGAGTGAATTTTCCCGAGTCATCTCAGAACAAATAATTCAATCAGCCCTCATGGGTGGAATGCACTCGGTAAGCTCATGCTTATCCGAGTGGATCTGCCCGAGTTATTTCGGAACAAGTATTTCAATCGTCCCTCATGGGAAAACGAGTTTTTCAATCGTATGAAAAACACGACCAAGTTATTAAATAGCTCTTGCCATAATACTGGTCTAAATCATTAAAGATCTTCACCAAGGTGGAAAATAGCATTGATATAATCACTTAACCAAATGCTAAAAAACCAAACAGCCCCTGTCATCAAGACAACTATAAAAGCTTAGCTGTTGATCACCACCCAAATTGCATTGTGTCAGCTTCTCATGAAGTCAGGCAAACCGCGGTATGAAAGGATTTCCAAAGGTATAGGGCATTCGGACACGCGCATATTGCCAAGGCAAATCTGCTTAAGCTCATCCACTTAAGTCCCTAAGGACACGCATCGGGCCACACCTTAGCCGGGCCGCAGGTCTCTCATGGGCTCGGCCCAATCACGAGAAAACCTAACGCAACCCTCAAATCTTTCTATAAAGCCTCGAGGTCATCCCCGCCTCTTCGTCTTCCGAAAAATTCCTCTTTTCACAGCGCTGTTCACCAGCTCCCTGCGAAAAACCCTAGACTCGCGCGCACCCGAATCCATCCATCTAGGAGCTCGCTCCTTGCCACAAACTAGCTTCCGCAATCAACTCCCAAGATCCCTTACTCAAACCTCATCCTTTCCGACCAGATCCACTTCCCACCCAAACCACACTTATGGCGGATAAAAGAGAATCCCATTTCACAACGCTCTTTTCATCCACGTATGTGAAGCTTTCCTTGGCATCCTCCCCCACTTTCATCTCTTTCGCCGCATGTTTTACCTCAAACCTCATCCGAATAAGGACCACCCATGCGTTGTTGGTGGAGCGGGTTTTCAACTCCGCAGATCTCTCCGCAAGGAGTACTTCTCTCTCCCCTTGAAATCTTCCAACAAGGGATGGCACGTGGGCTGGTTCTACATTAGCAATCTCGAACCCAGCCTGCCAGTCTTTGTCGGCCTTCCTCCTGTACCCAAGCATACTTGGAGCACTGTTCCAGTGGCTCAAGATTGGGATGAGGCCAACAACCTGCTAGCGAAGATCTTGGCAATGAAGCAAAAAGGTCTTCGCGGCGAGCAGATCACTCGGCACTTCATCAGGTGCCGACTGGCTCCAATCAAAGAGCGGTCGAAGCCAGCCTTCGAGTACGAAGGCGGGAAGGACCCCAATCGGGAAGATCAAGATCCACTCAGTTACGAGATCCTGAAGATCCGGATGTACAAGATCTTCTCGACTGGAATTGCAGTCGAGCACGCCCTCATACTGCCAGTTCTTCCCTTTAGCATCCATCGGCCTCCTCCTCCGGTAAGCCGACTAACTCCTTTGTATTGTCTTGCAACCTTGATGTCATGCCTCTTAGTATTGTGAGAATTTCTCTTACAGAAAAATGCTTCTGTTATCTCAAAACCATAAAAGGTGCCTCACGATGACGTGCCGCTTCGCCCTGCCAAGAAGCCGACTGGCAGGGTGAAGATCCAAAGTGACCCAGTCGGGAAACGGGCAGCCCCGAGTGAGGACGCTAACAAGCGGGCGAGCAAGAGGAGGCTCGTCATTGACGACTCGGACGATGACGTCCCGGCTCCTCCAGTCGAGACTCCTCCTCCAAGGTCATCGCCGAAGGCGGCGCTGAAGATCCGTCGGTCGTCCAGGTATGCTTCATGACTGAAGTACGATCTTTTTGTTGAAAGTTTTCTTTGTCTTCATTCTGACTGCATCCGTTGTTGCAGGAGGCCCCAGGACATAGATCCTGCCCGGAAGGGTGAGGGGCCTACTCCAGCTGCTGCGCCCGAGGTACCTAGGCCTGCGGAACAAAGGCCCTGGAGCCCTCTCCCAAGCGAAAGTGCTCCGGGTAGAAAGCCCTCCCCTCCGAAGAAGGATATCCCGAGGAAGGAGCCCCTGACCGCCAGCCGGGACGTCCCGACTGGAAGCCAGTCGATAGTGGGGAAACCACAGGCTGTGGCTCGGTCAGCCCCGACTGAGGATCAGTCGGCAAAAAGCCAGAAGAAGGAGGCCAGCCGGGCTGCTCCACCCAAGAGTGCAGCCGCTGAAGCCGGTAAGTCTTGAATCAAAGTCTTGTCTTTACTCTTTGGTTTAAATCTTTTGTGTTTTCATCAGTTCTTCTTAATCCGCCAGCCACAGTGGAGGAAATCCCCAGGTTACAGTCTTCTGAAACCTGGGTTCCCCCGATCAAGATCAAGTGGCGAGACTCGGAAGGCCAGAGGCAAGGCATCATCTTGGACAAGCAAGCCGAGAGAGAAGAAAGGGATGCCCTTGTCAACAGCCTAAACGAGGCAACTCGGCTACTCAACGTAAGCCTTAGTCTTTTTCTCTTATTGTATTATCATTTCTTTCCAGTCGGTCACTCTTCGGATCTTGCGTGCAGAAGGAGTATTGTCGATCCATGGCCAAATCCGAGGTGCTGGAGAAACTGGTTCCTCATCTGAACTCCTTGGAGGACGTCCAGTGGAAACTAAAGACCACTCAGGAGGAGGCCGCGTCGAGGGAGGCGGCTCTGACGAAGGAGATAGCCGAGCTCCGGAGGAAAACCTCGACCTCCGCGGTTCGGTCGGGAGTAAGTCCAATCTTCCTAGTTTCCTTATAAGTCTTGAACTAATCTCGGTCGCTGATAGCCTTCTGTGTTTGTAGAAAATTCGTCGAAAGTCCACTCGTTCCAGGTCCAGCTGGAGGCAGTCAGCCTCGGCAAGACCGAGTTGGAGGCCGAGTATGAAGGTAAGCTTCTTCAAAGTAACATTCTTTGTGCTGCTTTATTTCCGAGTGCTTTGTGTGATAAGATTCTTTTGGCAGCTTACAAAGTCAAAACCTGAGCTCAATACGACGTGCTTCTTGAGCGGGTCAAACGAGCCGGAGAGGTCCGGGAAGAGGTTGCCAACTCAGCAACGCCTATCTTGCTATCGTTGTTTCACAATGGAGTCGGGACTAGCTCACTGGACCCGGTCAAAATCTTTGACAAGCTGCGGAGAGCCCCCGACCAATACTTGGCGAACATCACCGAGGCTGCCACCATGGGGGCTGGTCTGGCTCTTGCGCAGACCAGGTCTCTCTACCCTCGAGTGGATGTCAACTCGGTCGGGGAGGGCTTCGCCGACAGGACCTCAGACGAGCAGGCCCTGGACATGCTTAGTGAAGCGCAGGAGTCGGCGAAGAAGATTGCTATCGATGTAGTGAACAACTTTCGGCTTTGATCTGTCTTCATGAACATTGTCTTGTAAATATTGTATGATTGTGATGCTCTGATGTAGACTTGTGAATTTTTGTGTGAAATTTCTTAAGTAATTTTCGTCCGACTGTAACCGAGCCTAGGCTCGATTAGGCCATCAGAAAACTCTTAGTCTTTAAGCACTGAACTTGAATTGAGGAACATTAAACAATGATAAACCAAATCATGCACAAAAGTTGATGAGGAAAACTATGCTTTATTGACATATGTACTCGACTGCTAACTCAAGAAGTCATCTTACTTGAGGTGCAATCAAGAAAAACATGAAACTTTAGTCAATTTAAGCATAAAATCGTCGAAGATGCTCGATGTTCCGGGAGTTCTCCACCATAGATCCGTCTTCACGCTTTAGTCGGTATGCACCGGGCCGAGTCACCTCAGCGATTATGTATGGTCCTTCGCATAAGGGGGATAACTTGTGACGGTCTTTGGTGGTTTGGATCTTGCGCAGAACCAAGTCGCCAACGATGAAAGCTCGTGCTCGAACGTTGCGGCTGTGGTATCGTCTGAGCCCTTGAAGATATTTTGCCGACTGGATGAGGGCTGCCTCTCGGGCCTCTTCCAGTCGGGTGAGGTCGTCCACTCGGTCGGGGTCATAGCGTTCATCGTTGAAGCTGCGGACTCGGAGGGATTCATACTCCATCTCATGTGGCAACATGGCTTCTGCGTCATAGACCTGAAAGAAAGGAGTTTGGCCGGTAGCCCGACTGGGTGTGGTCCGCAGAGACCATAGAACCGAGGGAAGCTCTTGAACCCACTTGCCTGCATAAGGGCTTAGACGATCAAACACGCGGGCCTTGATGCCTTGAAGGACCACGCGGGCCTGTTCAACTTGTCCGTTGCTTTTGGGATGTGCGACTCATGCATAACAGATCTTGATTCCGAAGTGTTCGTAGAATTCCTTGAAGATGCCTCCCATGAATTGAGTCCCGTTATCGGTTATGATCCTGTTTGGGACGACGAAGCGGTGCACGATGTTGAGGAAGAAATCTCGTGCCTTGTCAGCAGTAATTGTGGCAACCGGCTTGGCTTCAATCCACTTGGAGAACTTGTCGATTGCGACGAATAGGTGCGTAAAGCCTCCCGGAGCTTTCTTAAAGGGGCCGACCATGTCTAAGCCCCATACCGCGAACGGCCGGGATAGTGGGATTGTTTGTAGCTCCTGGGCTGGGACATGGCTTTGTTGGGCGAAAAATTGGCAACCTTCACAGGTTCGTACCACTTTGTCCGCGTCGGAGACTGCGGTAAGCCAAAAAAACCCTGTCTGTAGGCTTCGCCTACCAAGGGGCGTGCTGCCGCGTGGCTTCCGCATATGCCCGAGTGGATGTCTTGGAGCAGCTGTCTCCCTTCCTCGGGTGTAATGCATCTCATTAGGATTCCGGAGGGGCTTCTCTTGTATAAGTCGGAATCAACCATGACATATGCTTGGCAACGACGTCGGACGCGCTCTGCCTCATCCCGGTCTTCCGTCAGCTCTTACTGAGTTAAGAATTTGATGAGTGGCGTCCTCCAGTCGGCATCAATCATGGTGACTTCGTTTGCAGCCTGTTTGTCGGGGGTTGATTTTGCCGCAACAGTTGGCTCGTAGAGGTGCTCGACAAAAACGTCTGTTGGGGCGGCTTCGCGCTTGGACCCGAACTGTGCTAACTCGTCAGCTGCTTCGTGTTGTGTCTCAAGACATGGGACAGTTCAAGCCCGTCAAACTTGTCTTCAAGTTTGCGGACCTCTTGTCAGTAGGCCTCCATGGTGTCGTTTAGACAGGACCAGTCCTTCATTACTTGGTTGACGACCAGCTGGGAGTCCCCTTTCACGATGAGCCGGCGTATCCCGAGTGAAACTGCGAGCCGCAGTCCATGTAGCAGGGCTTCGTACTCGGCAACATTGTGTGAGGCGGAGAAGTGGAGGTGAAGGATGTATCTTAGCCTTTCTGCAGTCGAGGAGATCAGCACCACTCCTCCTCCCAAGCCGGTGATCCTCTTGGATCCGTCGAAGTGCATGGTCCAGTGTTGGAGGTCTTCCCGAGGTACGTTCTCTTGTTGCTCAGTCCACTCGGCCAGGAAATCCGCCAGGGCTTGTGACTTTATGGACGTCCTCGCCTTAAAAGTCAAGTCCAGTGGCATCAACTCCAGAGCCCACTTAGCGATGCGCCCAGTTGCCTCCCCGTTGTGGATGACATCGCCGAGTGGAAAGGAGGTGACAACGGTGATCGAGTGACCCTGAAAATAGTGTGCCAATTTCCTCACGGTTATCAGGACACCATAAAGCAATTTTTGTACCTGAGGGTAGTGAATTTTGGCTACTGCCAACACTTCGCTAACAAAGTAGATCGGCCTCTGGATCTTCTGGGCCCGTCCTTCTTCTTCGCGCTCGACCACAAGTACCGTACTAACCACTTGGTGAGTGGTTGAAACGCATGCCAGCAGGGCCTCGGCCGAGGCGATGCCGGACGGGGCGTTGTAAGGAATTCCTTGAAATCTTGAAAGGCCTTATGGGCTTCCGCGGTCCACTGGAAGTCGTCCGTTTTCTTTAGTAATCTGAAGAAGGGCATGCCTCGTTCGCCGAGTCTAGAGATGAAGCGGCTTAGCGCCGCCATGCAGCCAGTGAGCTTCTTGACGTCCTTCTGGTTACTCAGGGGCTTCATGCTCAAGATAGCGTTGATCTTCTCTGGATTGGCTTCAATGCCGCGATGTGACACCATGAAGCCGAGCAATTTGCCTGATGGGACGCCGAAAGTGCACTTCTCCGGGTTCAACTTCATTCGGAAGGCCCGGATGTTTGCGAAGGTTTCTTCTAAGTCAGCGATCAGGTCTTCTTTCTGCTTGGTCTTGATGATGACATCGTTGACATAAGCTTCTACGTTCTTGCCGATCTGCATCTGAAAACATCTCTGAATCATGCGTTGGTATGTGGCACCGGCGTTCTTCAAGCCGAAAGGCATGGTAATGTAGCAGTAGGCCCCAAACGGCGTGATGAACGATGTCTTCAGGCAGTCGGATTCTTTCAAACTGATCTGGTGATAGCCCGAGTAACAATCCAAGAAGCTCAGGAGTTGGCAGCCGGCCGTTGAGTCTACGACTTGGTCGATGCGAGGCAGCCCGAATGGATCTTTGGGACAGGCTTTGTTGAGGTAGGTATAGTCAACGCACATGCGCCATTGTCCCGTCTTCTTGCGGACCAGAACTGGGTTGGCTAACCAGTCGGGATGTAGGACTTCTTTGATAAAGCCGGCAGCCAAGAGCTTTGTGAGCTCTTCCTTGATGGCATCTTTTTGATCCTGCGCGAATCTGCGTAATCGTTGTTTTATCGGTTTGGCGTCATCTTTGACGTGCAAAGAGTGCTCGATCACCTCCCTAGGAATTCCAGGCATATCATATGGTTTCCAAGCAAAAACATCTTTATTATTTTGGAGGAAGGTGACGAGCGCGCTTTCCTATTTGGGATCTAGTTCAGCGCCAATTACAGCAGTTTTCAAGGGATCCGATGGATCAAGGGAGATTTTCTTGGTCTTGGCATCGCCGGATCCTGATTTAGTTATCTTCTTCGCGGGGACTTCGCCCTCTGCCGAAGTCGATGCAGCCAATCGGATTTCTTGTTGGCCACGCAATCTCTCGCGAGATTGGGCCATGTCGCAGCTCTCCTTGTCGCAGGTGAAGGCTTGCTTCACATCGCTGCGAAGAGTGATGACGCCGTTGGGACCCGGCATCTTCATGCAGAGGTAGGTGTAATGTGGGATCGCCATGAATTTGGCAAGCGCAGGCCTTCCGATGATGGCGTGGTATGCTGTTTCGAAGTCGGCCACCTCGAAAGTGACGTTCTCCGTTCGGAAGTTCTCTCGAGCCCCGAAGGTGACCGGGAGGGCGATGTGCCCGAGTGGTGTAGATGATAGCCCCGGGATGACTCCATGGAAGGGGGCTGAGCTTGCCTTCAATTCGGCCCTCGGAATCTGCATCTCGTCCATGGTCTTGGCAAACAGAATATTGAGGGCGCTGCCCCCATCGATGAGGACGCGCTTGAGCCTGATGTTGCGGACCACGGGGTCCAGGACGAGTGGATAGCGCCCCGGGTGAACCACTCGGTCAGGGTGATCCGAGCGGTCAAAAGTGATGGCCACTTCCGACCATCGCAGGTACTGAGGGACTTCGGGTTGAGCCGCGTTGACCTCTCGGTCGGTTAGCTTCTATTTCCTCTTGGATTCATAGGCTAGCGGCCCCCTGAAGATGTGATTGAGCTCTCCCACAGGGTCTTGGAAAGGTTCGGCATTCTCAGCCGCGTTGTTTTTCTTGGCGCCCGATGGACCAGCCTCATCAGTCGGCTTCTTGTTGAGTTGCGCTGCGTACTGCTCGGTGAACTGTTTGTAGATGAAGCAGTCCTTAGCTGCGTGCTTGTGATTGGGATGATGAGTGCATTGAGCGTTCATGATGGCGTCGTAGGCGGCGACCCGGGGCGGCGTTGAGAATTTGAGGTTGCCGCGACCAAATCCTCGGATCGGCGCTTGCGGTCTTTTTGGTCCTGGTTGTTGTTGTTGCCGTTATCCTTCTTAGGATTCCGGCTTCCTCTCGCCTGCTTGTCTTCCCTTCTGTCGGGCCGGTCTTGACGAGCCGCCTTGATGGTGTCGTTGGATTTGGCATAGGAGTTGGCCGTCTCAAACATCTGTTTCACCGTCTTCGGTGGCTTGCGCCCGAACTTCCCGATTAACAGCTCATCACGGACTCCCTTCTAGAAGGCGGCGATGATGATGTCATCGGTGATGTTGGGGATCTTATTGCGCTTCTCGGAGAAGCGCCGGATGTAATCCTTCAGAGGCTCGTCCGGCCTCTGGATGACGTTGTATAAATCGAAGTGTGTGCCGGGCCTCTCGAAGGTGCCCTGGAATTTGGCGATGAAGTTGTCCCTCAGCTCGCTCCACGAGCCGATTGAGCCTCTTGGCAGGCTCGTGAGCCAATTCCTGGCTGAGTTGGCGAGGGCCACGGGTAGGTAATTGGCCATAGCCTTGTTGTCGCCGCCTGCTGCGCGGATGGCGAGAGTGTACACGGTAAGCCACGACTCGGGGTCGGTCTTGCCGTCGTATTTCTCTATTCTTGTTGGCTTAAAACCATTCGGCCAGTGCACTCGGCAAAGCTCCCGAGTGAAAGCTGGCACTCCGTCGTCGCCGCTATCGGGTGATCCCCTCCAATCTTCCCGGGTGCGTCAGTCTCGCTCCTGGTAGCGGCGATCGAGGACTTCCCGCAGATCACTCGGCGGGGCCTTTGGTTGGCTGGTTGGGTAGCTTGAGCTGTTGTTGCGGCGGACGCGGCGGTGGACGGGTGGACGTCCATGTCGTTTGTCGCGGGAGTCGGCCGTTTGCTCCTGGTACTTCTGCGTGGACTCGTGACGTGGGCCTCTTGGCCTATTCGTGGACCGGTCTGGCTCGGGCCTCTTGTAGTCTCCTGACCTTAGAGGCGGGAGTCGGCTTTTGTTGGGTGTTTCAGCCACAGACTCAGTAGGCCTTCGTGCCGAGGTGGTGGGATGGCCGTTGGCTGTAGCTACGACGATGGTCTTGATTTTATCTAATATTGGGGTCACGTCGGGGGGTGCCGTCTCCATGACGGTGTCCAGGAGTGTGAGGGCGGCAACAGCGTTCTGCTGTGGCGTCTGGAAGACGTTGGTGTTGCGGACCCGCATTTGAAGGATAGCCTCCTGAGCGGATCGTCCGGCTGCCCGTAGATCTTGCTTTCTCTTGTCGGCCTCTTCCCTGCGTTTCTTCTCTTCTTCAGTCATCTTACGCTCTTGCTCAATCTTGGCTCGCTCTTCCTCAGCAAGCCTGCGGGCCATGGTTGAGTCGGACTCGGCCTGCTCGGCCATGAGGACATCGAAGCACTTCGGCTCGTAGTCCTTGTGGCAGTCGGAGTCGTCAGCTTCATCTGAGAGGATGCCATAGAGGTCATCAAAGCCGGCGGAGCTGAGATATTTGTTGAGCTCCGAAGATGAGCATGAGCCGAACGGCTGGAGGATGACAGCGATCTCCCTCGATCCTGGGTAGCCCGAGTCTGGATCGTTCCAGTCCAAGTCAGAGCTTGGTGATGCGGGCTCCTCCGAGTGGGTCGACCTTGACTCGGGGGAGAGGAGTTTGCCGTAAATCTCGGCGGCGTTCGGTAGATCGCCTCCGTTGGGGAGATGAGAAGATCGGTGCAGATTAAGGCGATGTTCGGTAATCCGAACGGTGCCGAGTAAAGTCCTTTGTTGGAGAGGGTGGATTGTATCTTGGACTTCAAGATGTCGTCGAAGATCTCGGCGCTATTCGGGAGCCCGAACGGCACCGAGTAGGTTTCTTCTTCCGACTGGTTCGAATCCGAGTCGAAGGAGGAGTGCTTGTTGAAGTTGTCGGCAGCGAAGTCGCCGAATCCTGAAGAAGATCCCATCACGCTTGTCGGCGAGATTGCTAAAGAAGTCTTGACACGCGGTCCCCTACTTGGCACGCCAACTGTCGAAAATTGGTTTCGGCAATAGAATTTCTGGGGTCGCAGTCAAGATCGCCAAGCAAAATGGGTTGGATGGAAAACAAGGTTTAGACAGGTTCAGGCCCTGTCGTGAGGTAATACCCTACTCCTGTTTCGGAGGATTCGATCCGCCGAGTGTCTTTATTGATCTCGTGATCTCGTGTGTCTAAAGCTCTTGCTGATGAAATCTGCTATCGCATCTGATATCCCTCAAGGGACGCCCCTTACCCCCCTTATATAGTCCTGGGAGGCGGGCTTACAGATCGGAAACCCTATCTTACTCTAAGTCGGTTTCCTCAATCTTACAAAACCGTGACTATAGGCCGTTGCCTTATCTCTATCGGCAATCGTAACACCCAAGTCATATTTGGTTTACAGATATGGCAGGCGCAATCTATCCCTACCTCTAGTCGGATAAGCTTGCCATGTAGATACCCGATTGCCATAATCTCCACAATCACCTCAATCCCCCTTTCATGAACAAGAAAACATGGGAATTGCCTAGCCGATACTCCAAAGGCTCACTTAGGGGATTCATCTTCAGACCATATTTTCTAGTTCTCTCCAAAACATTCCTTAAATCGACTCTATGGTCTTCAACTTCCTTGGATTTGACTACCACATCATCAATATAAATTTCGACCAAGAAGCCGATTAAGTCATGAAAATTGTAGTTGATGGCCCTTTGATAAGTAGCTCTAGCATTCTTCAGTCCAAAAGTCATGACAACCCATTCATATAAGCCAATTGCACCTGGGCACGTGAAAGCTGTCTTATGGACGTCTTCCTCAGCCATGAAAATCTGATTGTATCCAGCATTGCCATCCATAAAACTTATGATTTTGTGCCCGAGGCCGCATGAAGAAGCAAATCGGCTATTGGCATAGGGTACTCATCCTTAGGGGTAGCCTTATTTAAGTCTTGAAAGTCGATGCACACCCTAAGTTTGCCATTTTTCCCATTTTTCTTGATCACTGGAACTATGTTAGAAACCCACTCAGCGTATTGGCATGGCCAAATAAAACCAACACCATTTCGGCCTTAACAGCGTCATACATATCGGCTTTGAATTTCCTTGGGGGCTGCTTGTATTGCCGATATCCTGGTTTAATAGGGAGCTGATGTTCGACAATCGATCAGCTAAGATCTAACATCTCAAAATACTCCCAAGCAAAGAAATCTTTATATATCAATAAGCTTGGTTCTAAAATGAGAAGACAAATTTTTGCTAATATACGTTGGCCTAGGTCTATACCAGGACCTATATCAACCTCGTCAAGCTCGTCGGCCGACATAAAACCTTGCCCAACTTTGCCATCCAGATCGTCTACGGCGTCCTTGGTGTAGACGCTCGAGCCCTCAACAACGCCTTCAAAGTAATAATTGAGGCTCCTCGTCTCCAATCGACTGTATAGTAGAATCAGACATCTTTAGAAAATCGGCCTCCCAGATTTTGTCGGACAAGCAATCAATGTCGTCGATCTCCCAGAGTGTTAAATCAGCATTGGCAACATTCACTGACCTGTCGGCTGGCATGATTTCGATCTTGTCACCTTGCCACTGGATTAAGCTTTTATGCATGGTCGAAGAGATGCAACAATTGGCGTGGATCCAACCCCTTTCCAGCAGCAGGCTGTACAACCCCTTCCCATCGATGACAAAAAATGTAGTGGGCACTGTTTTAGTGTCGTCAGTTAATTCCACATTAAGGACCTCTTTGGCCTCCGATGGATTCCCGCCAAATTCCTTTGAGAACCATATTTGTTTTGATAAGATCGTCGTCTCCCTTTCCCAGCTTACTGAAAGTAGCGTAGGGCATCAAGTTGACGGAGGCTCCCCAATCCACTAGCATCTTTGACATCGGCTTGCCATTAACAAATCCTTTAACATAGAGAGGCTTGAGGTGCCGATGTTCAGTCCCCTTTGGTTTTTCAAAGATAGCTTGTTCTGGGGTCAACACCAGTTTGGCCAGGGATTCCTCTACCTCGTCCGCATCGACTTGGGCAGCCTTAAACTCGGTTGGTAATACAAAAAGTATATTAACTGATGCGGCGGCCATGGCCTTTCCCTTGGCCTTTCTTTTTTCCTTGTCGGCTTGGTCTTCATCGGCGGACATATCCTTGCTCTTCACGTGCCATTGTTTCCTTGGGCGCTCTTGTTCTTTCTTCTTTTTTAGTCGATGGTTGATTTCAGCTTGAACCTCTTTTAGTCGACCTTCGCTCTTTAGCACTGCACCTTCCGCTTTTGGGTCTCCGTGAAAGTGTCGGAGGGACACCATTGCTGGTTCGCAGCCTGTTCTTTGTCATCCTCGAAGTCCTCCTGGAAGAAATCTTCATGGATAGGGCCCAACCTTTGATGAACTGGCAGTTTCCTTTGATTGAGCAGAACCACCCTGGGTATAAATCGGCTGGAGCTCTCAGCTGGTTCATCCTCATAGCCACTGCACACCGGGCTGTCTTGGAGTGATGGCAGTCTCATCCCCTGATCCCAGCAAAACCTGAAGAAATCGCAGCTCCAAAGGCGATCGAAGCCATCATGTTGCCAATGGTAACTCTCTTCCTGCCGATTGTATCTTCTTGGATGCACTTTGTGAACTCTGCCCGTTGCCCTCTCTTCATGTTTCTTCAAGAATTTGACTAGGCTATGGTTGACGAGAAATCTCTCTCACGCGTTGGCCTGGGAGATCTGTTGACTCCAGTGCAGGTCCTTCTCGGTTGCCTACAATGTGCAGGGCGTGCCAGTTGATTTGATCTGTCAATCAACAAGAAAAACAAGGGAACATGTGTTAAGTGTTAGGTTAGATCCCCACGGGATCGGCTGAGGGAATCCATGAACGTATATATGCTATTCTAAACTATATTTAAGCCGAGCGACTGGAATGGATTGGCTATACCGAGACAGCATCAGCCGCTTAACCCAAATATGGTGAAGAATAATAAATATATGGATCGATAACCTAGCCGATACTGGAAAGCTAACAAGGAATCGGCTAGTACTCCGATGAATCTTATAGAAAGATATCACTCCTGGATCAGATGCATAGCCTAGAAATCAGCCATCGGCTGTCAATGACAGGCCAATTTTGGCTGGCAGCGTCCGACATGAATACGATCTTAACATAAGAGGTAGTCCTAATACAAATCTAATAATAAACATATTAAAAGAAATATATCAGGGCAGATAAGGCCGGCTGAAACCCCGGCACTGTCTCTAAATAATATAAATCGAACCGAACAGATCATTGGCAGCTCTAAGAACGACTTAATAGTTCAAACATGATGCAGCATTAAGTATAAAAAGAACAACCCGATCTGTTATAGCCGATTCATATCTTCTCAAGACGGTGGATACCGCATATAAACCAGTCAACCTTTAGATCTATCCCTATTGGCTGCAAGTTCTTGACAGAATTAGCCAATGTCGGGATAAATCTAAACATTGATCTAATTTATATGCGCTATATGATAAATAGCGCAATATAAACTCCTGATTCTAATGTATCATTACGATGGAAGCACTAAAAACGAAAGATTATACCACTAATGACAAGCATTTACCTAGATCTGGGGATCGGAACAATGCAGCCCGTAGCCAAACAAAGTGCTCGTCTAAAGAAAAAGTTGGCGATGCGTCGAAGGATTGGTTGATGTGAACGTGTAAATCATTACAGGGGGTCTCGGGTCCTATTTATACCCAAGATACAATTATTTGTACAAACCCTGGACTCTATCTAAACTACTATTTAAAACACAACATTATCCCTAACAGGGCCCATGCCGTGTTACAACTAACAGCTTAAACAAACCCCTAAATTACATATACAATTACCGTTACAGGACTCTATCCATAAGTGGCAACATCATTTTACGCGCAATTGGCAACCGAATCTTCTATTTATCCTCAAACTTCTGTATCAGACACGGTCCCATCTCTCCTGGGCCTGGAATCGGCTATTGGCTGCCCCTGTCCGATCCAACCTCAGCCGATTGGCCTCGTAGCCGATCATTCCTTAGCCGATGCGACCCCTGTCTCCAGCCGATCCGACTGTGCTTTATCTTTGCAGACTTGGGAACTCAATTACCAAATTTCAGTGTTAACAGCTATCCATTTTTCTGGACCGACGATCGGATGGCTTACTACTAGCATAAACCATGTTAACGGGAAAATGATTCCATCAAGCTTCATCGGCTTCTTACGATCTTCGAATTTGATCTCCCCAGCTTCTATAGCTGATTGAATCTGCTGGCGAAACACCTTGCAATCATTGGTGCCGTGGGAGCCTGTGTTGTTGTATTTGCAATATTTTCTCTTCTTCAACTCCTCGACCGATGGAATGACATGATTAGCCGGAAGTTGGATTTGCTTCTCCCGAAGCAGCAGGTCGAAGATCTTGTTGGCTTTGGTGATGTCAAAGTCGTATTTTTTTCCTTAGCCGAATGTTTTACCCATTGGCAAGTTATGGTCTTTTTCTTCCTTGCCCATTCGGCTGCTCCTACCTCGGATTCGCTGTTGCTGGAGTCGGATTCCGAGGCATAGGCAACGTGGCTCACTTTTTTGAAAGCCTTCTTGGCCTCCTGGAAGCACTGTTTATGGGCTGTGATTTTTTGGGCCAAGTGTGCCAAGCTCTCGAATTCCTGGGCAAAAACCTCTCCCTGATGGGGGTTGATAAACCTTGGAAGGCTAAATTGGCTAACTAGGAATCAGACAGCACCAGGCTGTAGCATCAGTTCCTCATATCTCTAAACCTCTGGATGTAGTCCTGGACCAATTCGTCATGCTTCTGCCTGATGACTGTCAAATTGGAGAGCTTCATCTCATGGATGTCGGTGTAGAAGTACCAATGAAACCGCTTCTCCAAATCGGCCCAACTCTGTAAAGAATCGTATGGGAGCGAAGAAAACCAGGGAAATGCCGATCCACAGAGTGAGAGGGGAAAAAGCCTAATCCTCAGGGTGTCTGTATCCGACGCCTCCCCGTACTAGGCTAAAAATCAGCTAACATGCTGATAGGTTGAAACATTGTCCTGCCCTAAGAACTTGGAAAAATTTGGCACCTTGTATTGGTTAGGCAATGGAACCCTTTCAAAGTACTCAGGGTAAGGATACTGATACATGTTGCCTGTGTCCTTGGGTTTGAGGCTGAATTGCTCTCTCATGACGTCGGCTATCAAGTCCACCCAAGGCTTGTTCTGTTGAGGCACCTCCTGTGCTTGTTCCTACATCGGCTCGTACTGATCAAACTGGAGTGGTCCTTGCTGATACTGCATCTGAGGTGAATGTGGTTGATAATGCTGATTAAAGTTGCCTCCTGGATAATGCTGGGAAGATTGGTGCACCATGGGAGGCTGTTGATCCTGGAGAGGCTGTGAGACGATAGGATGTTGTGGAAAGCTTGACGGATAGGATCCTATCGACACCTTGGGCAGAACAGGTGGCCGATTAGCACTGAACATGGCCGCAATCTGTTCTGAGGACATCTGAGGGATCTCATGGCCTACATGGTGAGCCCGTGGCCTTATCAGGACCCTAGGTTTGAAATCTGTCAGTTTTGATGCTGATGTTGGCACGAACGGATTGTGGGGAACCGATCCTGGCACGGTCGGCTGTTCCGGAGGAACTCCTGAAGTAGTCGGCAACCCATCTGTTGCCAAGGCCAGATACTGAAGAAATTTACCCTCAGGGAGGAATACTGGTCCCCTAGCTTGATGTTTAGCTATCCTGGAGTCGACCACTGTACTGATCATGTTGTTGAGGGTGTTAACCAGTATCCTAGATTGGTTGATCAAGGAATGATGAACTGCATAATCAATCCTGTCTTGGAGGTTGTTCAGCTCTGACCCATCTTCCTGCTTGATTTCTTGAGGCTTTTTGCCCTTGCCAGAGCTTGGTTTGGGCTCATCATCGTCTGGCAGTTTCACTTTGTACCTCTGGACGACCGTACCAGACCGAGTTTGTGTAAAAGAGTGCAGATACTGACTCTGCAGCTTGTTCATTATCTCCTCAAGCTCAGCCTTTCTCTCTGGCATTCATTTATCCATGGTGATCGGAATGACGTTCTCGGGATCAACATCGAAGGTTTTGATGTCTACCATGGCATCTGTCTTGTGACGTTCGTCTCAACGGACGTCCCAAAAGCGTGTTGATGAGAAAATTTCCCGCGCACTGGCCTGAGAGATATGGTGATATGCCTACACCGACCACTCCGACCAGCATGCCGACCACTCAAACCTTTGATAAGCCTACACCGACCACTCTGCCGACCACTCACGCCTTTGACGGACCAATTACTCGTAGTCGAGCTAAGAAGCAACAACAAGAGGTGCACGCGCTACTTTGTGAAATTCATTTTAATATTAATGAGAATTATATACTACCTAAGTCGTATATTTTGCTAATGCTTAGGTTCACCAAAGATGATGCCAAGGATGCACCAAGGATGGACTACAGAGAAGAACCGAGCTCGAGCCAATCCAGCAGGACAGAACCGTCGAAAAGAAACTGCCATAACTTTTGATCCACAAAAGCTATGAAGGTCCATGAGGACTTGTTGGAAAGCTTATTGAGTCTAGTTTCCAATGCTTCAAGTGCCAACCAGTTTGGACGCATCGTTTTTCCTGCCAACAAGTTTTAGTGCAGACTGGTCAGAGAGTCAGCAGTCAGCCTGATGGTCAACTTCGTATAATAAACTGTACCAATCTACAATATGTTGTGGTACATGCTGCACATGGTGTGAAAGCTTAGCAAGTTAACTTTCTAACGCAACAAACCGCATGTCATTTGGAGATTCCAAGATGGAGTTATTGCCAAAACATTGAGGACTGCGCAGAAGTCAAACAGCCACGCGGAAACTCTCCAGGAAGGCATCTCGAGGAGGCCCGTTCACATAGTGCGTGTTATTTTGTTTAATTCATGTTTCCACCTATCTAGCAGGGCTGTTGCCAGTATAAATATCCCCTAAACTCATTGTAATCACAGATCATTGATAATTGAAATACAGAACCCCTTTGTTCAGCTGTGTGCTAACAAACCCTAGAGAGTGATCTCTACCCCTTTGCTCTTGTGATTTCCTTCACGGGATTTACAGAAGCGGCAGCTTCATCCGCTCCCAATTGGTGCTCCTACTCCCTTCGAGGTTTCCTCGATTGATTGTAGGCTGTGTTGGTTGGTTCCTTGAGAGTGTGGTTGGGCGAATCCTCGATTCAGGTTGCCGGTTAAAGACGGTGGTTGGCTTCGAGTTTTATTCGTCAGGTTGCACTAGTTATCGCTGCTTGCAGCAAAGTTATCCAGAGTTTGATCCTACGCCGTGATGATCGGGACATCATATCGTATCATATGGTTAACTCTAGTGCATGTCCAAATTATTGCTTCGAGGTTCATAGGCGTTCCAATTGATTTGATCCTGCAATCAACAAGAAACAATAGAAAGAATTAGCTTGCAAACGATAGTTGATAGGCTTGTGGCTGATGACGTATCGTCTAGGGTTAAGCCGATGCAATGCATACTGAATCGGCAGCCATTAGACTTGTCCAATTGACTGTAGATGTTAATAGAATACAATCCAACTCTTAAAGCATATTCAAACCAAGTGACTAGGATAGATCGGTAGTATACTGAGATAGTATAAATCACTTAGATCTAAAAATACTATAACACAAAGATTATACTTGTTTACAGCATAGCCGAAGAGATTAATCTAACATGTATCGGCTAGTACTCCAATACCGCTTTATACCAAGATATCACTGCTAGCCAAATATATTAAACAAGGACCGATCATTTACTAAGATAATGTAACAGATCGATTACGAGCTTAATATATTTAATTATAGAGAGATCTTAATATAAAGGGTAGCTTTAACATATCAAGTAAATATAAAACATACAAGACAGTTGAAACAGATAAGATCGGCTGAAACTTCGATTCTATCTATAGTAATGATAATAAAGCAAGAAAGATTTCTTATGATTCTAAAGGCGACTTAATAGATCAAACCTAACCGATGCAGCATTAAGTACCAAAAGAAGCATATAATCTATACAAGTCTATGAACATCTTTCAAGATGGTAGATATACTATATAATCCAGATTAACATTGAAATTTAAACTCACTGACTATCATGTAGCAATTAATGCTAGCCAATTAGGGTTTAGATCACAATGTTGATCTAAATTATATAGCATATATGATAACTATGCAGATTACGAAGACAGAATTAGAGTATCACGATGATGAAAGCACTAACCCCAATAACGCAAACCGCTGTGACAAGAATTACCTTTCCGCTGGAGATCAAAAGATGCAGCCCAACTAGAAGCGAGAACTCATCGAAACTATTAAAGGAAAAAGGTGGTGACGCGCCGAGATTGTATTGATTGTGTACTAATATATGTTTACATGGTCTTGGATCATATTTATACCCAGATACATGATAAGTCCGTAAAGGACATGATTCCTATCCCTATTACAGATTCAATTACAGATATGCCTAAAACAATCCGGCATTATATATAAGGAAACTATACAAAATATCCTAATTAAAGATACAATCGCCTTTTTAGGACTTTATCCGTAGATGGCAATATCTCTGAAGCACTTAGAAACCAAATCCAGTGATGATCTTCATATCTTCCTTCTGAGATCGGTCATATATGTTATCCCAATTGGAATCGGCTATGTCAGATGTCCTTATCCAATTTGGTCTTAGCCAACAAAGCCCTTAGCCGATTCGGTCTGCACTTGGCGCGCACTATCTTCAGAAGAACTCGATTATTTCCAAATCGGCTTTGGCTTTAGACCCAAACCTAATAATTTGCTTACCAAATTTGGTTGTCAACACATGCCCCCAAGTCCGCTATATTGTTAATGTTGTGGATTTACCGAATCTTATCTTGGAGATATTTTAGGGCTTTTCCGTTTCGGTCGTCACTTTTTCCTCCGCCACCTTAGCACCAAACAATTATAATCTGCACCGGTGACCTCCTCGGTGTTCTTGGCGAACTCGTAAGCGTCCTCCGCACGGTGACGAACTCATCCTCAAAGATAAAAACCACCCCATCCACAACACCATCGGCCGAATTTCCAGAGGTAAGTTCCATCGGCTTCAACTTCTCTTTTTTCTTCACTGCAATCTAGCGTTTGCCCTTTATCGTTTGCTCTCTCTCTTCCTCGTCCATGAAAGCATCTTGCTCACCAAATCATAGTTCCCAATCTCAGTCATCCCAATCATTACCTTTTAGGTCAAATCGGCAACCTAGACCCCTCAGAGTTAATCAATGCTGAAACAAACCGAGTCCCTTTTAGGTTATCGAACCCTAATCTCGCTCATTGGAATGAAAATTTTAAATCATGGCCATCAACCGATAATACCTGGCCAACATGGTATAAAAGGGTGTCAGCTAGTAAGATAAGCCATTGGGAGAAACTAGGGATAGCACAATGCTTAGCCCTAACAATAGCCGACATGCCTAAAAATGAGCCCCTTCTATCGGCTGCAAGCTACTTCTGGTCCAACACATTGAACTCTTTCTTATTTAATCAAGGATCGATGACCCCCACTCTTTTGGACATAGTCATGATCATGGGCCTTGATATCACATCATCGGCTAACCCCATCAGCTTGAACACCAAATGCCAATATTCTTTCAAGACCAGGGCCATTGGAGGTTGGAACGGGTTCACAAGTTTGAACATGGGAACTGGTCCAGTGGATTCCAGAGAGCATGCAGCTTTCCTTCTCATGTGGTTGGAGAAATTCCTTTTCTACGAACCAAGCTATGGTCCCACGACCAACTGGCAACACATAGCCGAAGCCCTAGTAGAAAAGAGGCAGATTCCCTTAAGAAGATATCTGCTAGGGTATTTATATCAAATGATGAACAATGTATCGGCTAAAATTGCCATGAACTCAGCTATCGGCACTGGAGGCCCCTGGTGGCTACTGCAAATAAGGCTAAATCTGCACACATACAAAGTTGCTCAAAGGCTGGAATTGCAAGACGCCACTTTCCCACTAGCACAACGACCATGGATGAAGATGGTGACGTAGTCACAACACGTCGATGCATGTCATTCGGAGAAGTAGCATCCTCATACTCATGATCCAAACTCTCAGCCAATCTTTTCAACAATTGGTTCGGCAACTTCTATGACGGGTACCCAAGAACTTCGAGAATTCGGTTCGCCTCTGAAAACTCCGAAGATTTTGAACTCCCCAGTGACTTTACATTCAAGGATATAAACTCTAAAAAATTTGAGAAACCCTAGGAAATCTTCACATTAGCTATCTCACCTTGCATCCTCCCAGTCAGTATCTACCAAGGCAGGAATGTTCAAACATCTTATGAATTTTACCATCCTATGAGCGCTACCAGGCAACTGGGTATGGGACCATTGCTGATTAGGTTGTATTTCACCAACAAGATTGAAACCAGAGGCGAAATTAGCTCAGGCCTCATGATGGATCGGCTACTAAACATTGAAAGCCCTCCTCTTGGAAGCATAGACAACATTGCGTTAGTAATCAAAAGGACTGCAGCCTTCAGTCGATGGTGGAGCGAATGGAAAAAACATCTATTTCAGCAATCGGCTTCCCATGTACCTCACCACAATATATCCGGAGCTAATCCCAGAGGTAAACACTTTTCCCTCATCACTTTCCATTTATCATCGGCTATCTTTTTTTATCATCTGACCAACTCTATTTTTATTTGTAGACTACCGATTTATCTCCCCCTCATATCTGCAATACCGGGATTGCCATTCAATATGCTTCAGGACTTATCCCAAGTGGTGTCCTTGCTCCTTCGGCAATCAGCTATAACACGCCGAAGGTCACCTCCTTGCTGCATGGCCAAACCCCTAAAGCACTTCAAAGGAGAAAGAGGACCAAACCATCGGTTGCTAATCCGTTGGCTGTGCAGAAAAAGCCTTCAAAGAAACAAAAGAAAACCACAGCCGATGATCTACTAGACATAGATCTAGTCCTGGAGGCCTTCCTGCATCAAGAAGAAATGGAAGAAGCCATTGATGAAGCCGGCGCCGAAATAGCTGATCTAGAAGCAACAACACAAACACCAAAAGTCAATGACCAAGCCAAAAGAATGCTCAGTCCTCCAAAACGTCAGCCTCAACCTCGGCCTCAACCAGTTTGTACTTGTCCAAAAGTCTCTTCCTTTAAATTCACACGCAGCCTCTTACTTCGTTTTCCGTCTTGCAGAAGAAAAGGTTGGCCTCAAGGAAGAAGTCGGCTCCAGCTCCATCGGTAATCTTAATTCCAAATTCTCTTTAGTTTTCCTTTCAAACTAACCGATGCTTAGTTAAGCTTGCCTTTGTTTGCATACAGCCTCCTCGTTCTCCAACCCCTGCCCCCCAAGCATCAAGTGAGAAGACTCCATCGGCTAGGGGCAGCCACAACGTTGAGGCAGAAACAACATCGGCTCTCGTCATCCCTGTAAGTCTGTTTTCTTCAAATCGGCTGCTTCCAAAGTTTTAATGATTAACAGTTTCAACACTCATTAACCCCAATAATCTATTTGCAGGATCTAGCCGATACGTTTCCTTTTGATATAAAGGAATTCGTGGATGACGAGGAAGACACCACTGACAAGACCCTGGCCTCTGCTGCCGATGATCTGAAAACTACACAAGATTTGGCTCGTCGGCTGGAATGCTCTTTGGACTTCCTAGTTACTGACTATGGATCAATCAGAGCTAGATTCGAAGATATTCAAAATCATCTCCCAGACCATATAGCTGTTCATGAGAAATAATCTCTCACGTGTTGGCCTGGGAGATCTGCTTAGCTCTAGTGCAGGTCCCTTTCTTGGCTGTCTGAGGTGAACAAGCGTGCCAGTTGGTTTGATCTGTCAACCAACAAGAAACAAACAGACATGTGTTAAGGTTAGGGTTAGATCCTACCGGATCAGCTAAGGAAACAAATTTACATATATTTGCTATCCCAAAGCATATTTAAACTAAGTGATTGAGATAGATCGGCTACACCGAGACAGTATAAATCACTTAATCTGAATATACACTAGGATAATAAATATATGCATTCGTGGCCTAGGCGATACTGTAGACCTAACTGTGGATCGGCTAATACTCCGATACTTCTTATGAAAAGATATTAATCTATCCTAAATGAGTTAAGCCTGGATCAATAGGCTGTCGGCTAGTGCTGACAGATTGATACCAATTTAAATCATTTAACCAGATTAAGATCTTGATATAAGAGGCAGCTCTAATAAATCTGATAGCAAATAATACTAAAAGAAATATTAAAACAGGAAAGGCCGGCTGAAACCCTGGCACTGTCTCTACAATTTTACATCTAGCCCAATAGATCACAATACTTCTAAATGTGACTTAATAGATCATGGATGATGCAGCATTAAGTACAAAAAGATAATATTGGATCTATATAGACCGATGTAAATCCCTCGAGACGGTGGTTATAGCATATATTCCAAACCAACATCTAGATCTAGCTCTATCGGCTGCTGCTTCCTGAGAAAAACAAGCCGATGGCAAGAAAGATCTAGGCATTGTTCTAGATTATATGCCATATATGATAACTTGCGCAGTCTAAGGCATCAAACCTAGAGTATCATGATGATGGAAGCACTACGTTTGTTGGAATAAACCACTAATGACAAGCATTTACCTTAATCGGTGGTCGAAACGATGCAGCTCAAAGCCGGATCAAGAACTCGTCTAAAAGAAAATAAGAGGTGATGCGCCGAGATTGTATTTGTTGTGATTGTTTTATTTACAGGGGTCTCGAGTCCTATTTATACCCAAGAATAACATTATCCGTGTGAACCATGGCTTCTATCTAATCTAGTATACATGGTACGAAAATATTCCGGGACATGATCCCATGCCGCATTACAATAGGAAATCTAAACAAATTCCTAGTTTACAGACACAATTGCCATTACAGGACTCTATCCATAGATGGCAATATCTTTTAACGCAATTTGGGAACCGAATCCAACTCCTTATCTCCACGCTTTCCATCAGGATTGGTCCCACTTCAACCCTCTCTCAGAATCGACCATCGGCTATCCTAGTCCGATTTACTCTCAGCCGACTAGCTCCGTAGCCAATTCAGATTTAGCCGATTCTGTTCCCGTCTCTTCTCATATCACACACCTTCTCTGATTCTGCTTCAATCTTTGCTTCAAACCCAGGGATTAGGTTACCAAATTTGATCGTTAACACATGCCCCCCAAGTCCGCGATATGAAATGTTGCGGATTTTAGGCGATTCAAATCCCAGGCGCAATCCTAGCGCAACTCTGCTTCGATCGTTTGAAAAAATCTTTAAATACCGCCTCCACGGCCGCCAAACAAGCCAGGCCGTCAAACAGATAGCCACCTCAGTAGACACCTTCAAGCTCTCTGGTGACCCGTCTAGCCTTCAAGACCCACAGCGGAGATTTCCTCTTCCAGCGATCTCCGCTTACGATATGACTTCCTCCGCCGCCACCGCTGCCGCATCGGCCGCCACACCTGCTGAGTTCCCCGAGGTACACCCTAATCGGCTAAGAACCCTTTCTTTACCGTCTTGATATATAAATCTGCATTCTAGGGTTATTGATTTATGAACTTGTCCTGCTTTCCGATTGTAGCATTTGTCCCATCAGATAGCCATCCCTAGTCTTGCTCAGAACAATAGATACTTTCTAGGTCCTATCGGCAACAAGGACCCCACTGAGATAATAATAGCCGAAACTGATAGGATGCCCTATAACATGAAGCAACCCTCTATGAGTCATTGGGCTGGAACCTTGAAATCTTGGCCATCCATGGACAAGTCCTGGCCTGAATGGTATAAAAGGATGCAATCGGCTAAGCAAACCCACTGGGAAGAACTAGGGATAGCTCAATGTTTAGCCTTGTCAATAGCCAATATGGAAAAAGATGAACCATTGATGTCGGCCGCGACCTACTTCTGGAATGATACATTGAATGCTTTCATGTTTCAACAAGGTCCAATGACAATTACCCTAGCCGACGTAGTAATGACTACTGGACTAAACATCTTATCGTCCGCTAACCCTGAAGAACTGACTAGGAAAGGCCAACACCAGTTTAAGACCAAGGCCATAGGGGGATGGAGCGGTTACGTGGCCATGAATATGAGGGATGGACCAGTCAGCCCTAGGGAACACGTCACATTCCTCACGATGTGGCTGGAAAAATTTATGTTCTGCGGCTCAAGCTGTGGGGCGACTGCCAATTAGCAAGTTGTAGCCGAGGCCTTGGAAGACAAAAAAAAGATCCCTCTGGGCAAGTACCTCCTCGGCTAGTATTGATGACCCAGAAAATAACTAGTTGGCCACCTCTGACTGAGGCGCGCTTCCCGTGACTAGAGCCGATTAAAGATGATGATGGAAACAAAATAACCATCATGAGGTGTCTGAGTTATGGAGAAGCAGCGGCCATGCATGCCGGATCAAAACAATCAGCCGAACTGCTAGCCGAGTGGTTCGTGTCCTTGTATGATGGATTCGCAAAGGACAACCGCTGCTGGTACTTCTACAGGGATCGGTCAATCTTCCAGTTGCCCGTCGAATTCAACTTGGAGGAGATCAACTCAGACGACTACCCGAAATGCAAAGAATTGTTCACAGCTGCCCTTACTCCTTGTATTCTGCCGACTTGGATCCATCAGGGCCGATCAGTGACCAAAAGTTATGAATTCTACTACCCTGTATCGGCTGCCAAGCAACTCGGACTTGGGCAACTGCCCATCGGCTACTATTACGCCGGTAAGATTGAGACAAGGGGAATCGTAGACCATACCCCAATTATGAGCAAACTGATGGATATAGACGGTCCCCCCTTGGCAGTATCGACACCATGGTGCTTGCCTACAAGAAGAGCGCAGCCTACGACCGTTGGTGGATCAAAATCAAGCACCACATCTTTCACCAGCGGTCTTCTCACTACATCACCCTGCTGCTGCCAGATGAAATCCCTTCGGTGAGTCCTAAACTCCAAATTATTCTCCCTTCTTGTATCATAGTCTGATTTAATCTGCTAGTACTTGAACTTCTTCCCTCTTGAATGAAACAGAAATAGAACGGCCGGTGGTGAGTAACTCTGGCACTCTGATCGAGTACCGCCTAGGCGTTCTGCCGAATGGATGTGGGCTAGCTCCGTCGGCCATCGGCTGGGACGCGCCCAAGTTGAAGACATTGTTGCACGAACAGACACACCAGCCGCTGGCTCGGCAAAAAAGAACTGCCCCAAGCACGAAGCCATTAGTTGCACCTGCAAAGAAGCAAATGAAAAAGCAGCCAATCACGTCAGCTGACAGCCTCCCGTCGGTGGATTTCAGCGTCGACCAACTCCTCAACGAGGAGGTTGCAGATAAAGAAATGTCAGCGGCTGTTGGAGCAGCGGCTGAATCAAGTGATTCGAGCCATAACTCAATCAGTCCTCCAGCCGACAGCCCGCCAATTCCATGTCCTCCCACGAATGCCGACAACTCTGAAGGCTTCGAAATGCATTGAAAACCTAAGAAATTTCCTCTTGATATCTGCCTTCTTATCCGCCTTATTGATTGATGTATGTATATGCCTCCCTAATTTTGTTGATGTCTGCGATGTCGACAAAAGTAATAACTTGACACAATCCTGCTGGTTGTATCATCGTTGTCGGCTAAACCTTGCCGATTGTAGAAAACTAGGGGAAAAACTTAGTGCAAAAATGACCTAAAGGCGATGCTTGCGCAAGTCAAGACATCGGCTAACACGAATCGGCAGCAATCGGAGCCGAATCATGAACTGATCTAAACACTTGGGTAGTATTTTTTAAAATATTTGCCATCTAGAGCCCTTCCAAATACTTCCAATCCAATCCTTCTAACATATAAGCCCCTTTGGAGACGCATCTGTGGATCTTGAAGGGCCCTTCCCAATTTGGAGACCATATGCCGAATTTATTATTTCTTGATCCAATTGGCAGTATCAACTTCCAAACAGGTTCACCCTTGTCGAAACTTAGTTTTGGCAATAGAAATTTGGGGGTGCAGTCAAGATCGCCAAGCTCGATGGGTTAGGTGGAAAACAAGGTTTGGACAGGTTCAGGCCCTCTCGTGAGGTAATACCCTACTCCTGTTTCGGGGATTCGATCCGCCGAGTGTATATTGATCTCAAGATCTGTAGCTCAAGAAACTCATATCCCTCAAGGGACGCCCCTTACCCCCCTTATATAGTCTTGGGAGGCTGGCTTACAAGTCGAAAACCCTATTTTACTCTAAGTCGGTTTCCTCATTCTTACCAAACCGTGACTATGAGCCGTTGCCTTATCTAATCGGCAACGTAACACCCAAGTCATAGTTGGTTTACATAATTGGCAGGCGCAACCTATCCCTATCTCCAGCCGGATAAGCTTGCCATGTGAATATCCGATTGCCATAATCTCCGCAGTAGCCCCCGAGTCCTTTGCAGTCGACGAGATTGCTCGGATTCGAACCAAAATATCACACAGCCAAACAAATCTTTGGCCGAGTGCTTCTGGCTCCGAGTGATTTTATCACCTCTACTTGAATCTTTCGAGTAGCTTCAAAGACTGTGAAAGGCTGGAAAATATCCAAAAAAATTCTCAAAAATAAATATTTAGGTGCATCTCCTGATGCACCTAATATGGTTAATCAAAATTAGATTAAACATATAGTTAAGAACTATAAAAAAATATTCTCATATAAATGCCTAGCTCAAGCTAAAGCAATCATCATAAAAAATTTCACCACTCGGCAAGCTCATGCTTATCCGAGTGAATTTGCCCGAGTCATCTCAGAACAAATAACTCAATCAACCATCGTGGATAGAAAGCACTCGGTAAGCTCAGGTTCATCCGAGTGGATATGCTCGAGTCATCTCGGAACAAATATTTTAATTATCCCTCATGGATAAAAAAGTTTTTCAGTCATCTGAAAAATACGACCCAAATATTAAATAACTCCTGCCATAATATTGGTCTTTAATCTAAAAAAATCTTCACCAAGGTTGAAAAACAGCATTGATATAATCATTTAATCAAATGTTTAAAAACCAAACAATCCCTGTCATCAAGGCAGCCATAAAAAGCTTAACTGTTTGTCACCTTTCAAATTGCATCATGCCAACTTCTCATGAAGTTACGCAAACCGCGATATAAAAGGATTTCCAAAGGTACGGGGCACTCAGACACGCGCATATTGCCAAAGCAAATCTGCTTAAGTTCATCCACTTAAGACCCTAAGGACACGCGTCAGGCCACACCTTAGCTGGGCCGCAAGTCTCTCATGGGCTCAGCCCAATTGCGAGAAAACCTAGCGCAACCCTCAAATCTCTTACAAAGCCTCGAGGTCATCCCCGCCACTCCGTCTTCCTAGAAAAAACTCCCCACTCGCAACACTGTTCATCAGCTTGCAGCGAAAAACCCTAAGCTCTCACGCGCACTCAATCCATCGATCCAGAAGCTCGCGCTTCGTTGCCAGCTAGCCTCTGCATCCATCTCCACAAACCCCATCCCAAATCCCCATCCTACAAGCCAGATCCACTCCCCTACAAACCACACTCATGGCGGGAGAGAAAAACATCCCTTTCGAGCAATGGGCTACCTCGGATGTCAGAGAGTCCACTCTCAAGGAGATGGTGAAGCACGGAGTTCTCCCTCCCAAGGAGATCGTAGGCTGGCGCCCGGCGGTCGGCGAGGAGTTCCCTACTCTGAATGCCGGTGAGCTCATCGTATTCACTTCTTTCTTCTATTGCGGTTTCAGCCTCCCCACCTCTGAGTTTGTTATGGCGCTTCTTGACAACTACGGCCTTCAGCTTTACCATTTGAACCCAAACTCGATGCTCCATATATCTCTTTTCATTCATGTCTGCGAAGCCTTTCTTGGCATCCTCCCCCACTTTCAACTCTTCCGGCGCATGATCTATCTTAAGCCGCATCCGAACAAGGATCAGACCTGCGTTGTTGGTGGGGCGGGCTTCCAACTCCGCGGATCCCTTCGTAAAGAATATTTCTCTCTTCCTTTGAAATCTTCCAACAACGGCTGGCACGCGAGCTGGTTCTATATCGCCAACCTTGAACCCAGCCTGCCAAACTTCGTTGGCCTTCCCCCTGTGCCTAGGCCTAACTGGAGCACCGTGCCAGTGGCCCAAGACTGGGATGAAGCCAACAAGCTGCTAGCGAAGATCTTGGAGATGAAGCAAAAAGGTCTTCGGGGTGAGCAGATCACTCGGCACTTTATTAGGAGCCGACTGGCTCTGATCAAGGAGAGGTCCAAGCCTGCCTTTGAGTACGAGGGCGAGAGGGACCCCAATCGGGTAGACCGCGACTCCCTCAGCTTCGAGATCTTGAAGATTCGTATGTATAAGATTTTCTCGACTGGGATTGCAGTCGAGCGTAGCCTCATGCTGTCGGTCCTCCCATACAGCCTGTATCGCCCTCCTCCTCCGGTAAGCTGACTTAACTCATTCAATGCCTTTCAATCTTGATATCACACTTCTCAGTGTTGAAAGAATCTTTCTTGTAGGAAAATGCCTCCATCATCTCAAAGCCATATAAAATTCATCATGACGACGTGCCGGCTCGGCCTGCTAAGAAGCCAGCCAGTGGCGTGAAGATCCAGAGCGACCCAGCCGGGAAGAGGACGGCCCCGAATGAAGACATTAGCAAGCGGGCGAGCAAGAGGAGGCTGATCATTGATGATTCGGATGACGACGTCCCAGCCCCTCAAGCTGATGCGACCCCTCCGAGGCTGTCACCGAAGATGGCGCCCAAGATCCGCCGATCGACCAGGTACGCCTTACGACTGGAATCAAGCTCTTTGTTAATAATTTCTTCATCTTCATCCTGATTACTCCCATCTTTCTTTTGCAGGAGGCCTCAAAACATTGATCCCACTGGGCAAAGTGAGGGACCAACACCAGCTGCAACAACCGAGGCATCAAAGCCTGCAGAGCCAAAACCCTGGAGCCCTCTCCCGAGCGAGAGCGCCCCGGGTGAAAGGCCTTCACCTCCCAGTGAAGACACCCCAAGGACAGAGCCCCCGACCGCCGGCTGGGGTACCCCGACTGGAAACCAGTCAGCCGCAGAAGAGCCTCCGGTTGCTACTCAAAGGGCCCCGACTGAAGACTAGTCGGGCAAGAGCCAAGAAGGGAAGAGCGGCCGGGAGGTGCCGGTTAAAAATTTAGCCATCGAAACTAGTAAGTCTTGAACCAATCTCTAACTTTTTAATCTCCAGTCAATTTTTCCTGTATCTTCATTTGCTCCTTTTGAATCAATCAGCCAAAGTAGAGGAGATCCCTAGGTTGCAGTCTTCTGAAACCTGGGTCCCTCCAATCAAAATTGAGTGCCATGATTCCGAAGGCCAGAGACAAGGCATCATCCTGAACAAGCAAATGGAGAATGAAGAAAGGGATGCGCTTGTAGACAGCCTGAATGAAGCAACTCGGCTGTTAAACGTAAGTCCTTCTCCCTTTTTCTGTTGTATCTTTATCATTGTTTTTCAGTCGATCAACTTCAGAACTTGTATGCAGAGGGTGTATTGCCGATCAATGGCCAAATCCGATGCACTCGAGAAGTTGGTCCCACACTTAAACTCCCTGGAGGACATCCAGCAGGAGCTAAAGATCACTCGAGAAGATGCTGCATCGAGGGAAGCGGCTCTGAGGAGAGAGGTAGTCGTACTTCGAGAGGATCAGACCTGCGGGGTTTAGTCGGGAGTAAGCTCGATCCCCTTAATCTTTTCTGCCTTTAATTGTAGTCTGTATTGATCTTGGTCGTTGACATCCTTTCTTGTTGCAGAAAACTCGTCGGAGGTCCGCTTGTTCCAAGCCCAGCTGGAAGAAGCCAACACCAGCAAGGCCGAGCTGGAGACCGGGTTTGAAGGTGAGTTCTTTCAAAGCAGCGTCTTTTGTTTCACTTCATCTTCGGATATTTTGTGTGATCATGTATCTTTGGTAGCTTACAAGATCAAGACGCAAGCTTAGTATGACGTTTTCATTGAGAGGGTCAAAAAGGCCGAGAGCGTTAGGGAGGATGTTGCTAACGCGGCGACACCGATCTTGTTGTCGCTGTTCCATAAGGGACTCGGGACCAGCTCGTTGGACCCGGTCGAGATCTTCGACAAGCTCCGGAGGGCCCCTGATCAATATCTGGCAAACATTTCTGAAGCAGCCATCGTGGGAGCAGGCTTCACCCTTGCGCAGACCAAGTCGCTCTACCCCCGGGTAGATGTTGATTCAATCGGGGAGGGGTTCGCTGATGGTACTTCGGATGAACAAGCCCTGGAATTGATTAGTGAGGCGCAGGAGTCGGCCAAAAAGGTGGCCGCTGATGTAGTGAACAATTTCCGGTCTTGATTGCTTTGTGAACATTGTATGCAACTTTCTGATGTAGACTTGTAAATATTCGCTTATTTATGTTAAAATATTCGCTCGAATCAAGGAACATTAAACAATGATCAACCGAATATGCATAAGTTGCTGAAGAAAACTATGCTTTATTGACATATGTACAGCCCCCGACTGCTAACTCAAGAAGTCATCTTGTTTGAGGTTGGCAGTCAAGAAGAGCATGAAACTTAAGGCAATTTAAGCATAGTATCGTTGAAGATGTTCGATGTTCTATGAGTTCTCCACCATAGATCCGTCTTCACGTTTTAGTCGATATGCTCCTGGCCGACTCACCTCAGTAATTATATACCGTCCTTCCCATAATGGAGATAACTTGTGACGGTCCTTGGTGGTTTGAATTTTGCGTAGAACCAGATCGCCAACAATAAAAGCTCGTGCTCGAACGTTGCAACTTGGTATCGTCTGAGTCCTTGAAGATACCTTGCCGACTGGATTAGGGCTGCCTCACGGGCCTCTTCCAGTCGGATGAGGTCATCCACTCGGTCTTGATCGTAGCGTTCATCGTTAAAGCTACGGACTCAGAGGGACTCATACTCCATCTCGTTTGGTAACATGGCTTCTGCGCCGTAGACCAAAAAGAAAGGAGTTTGGCCGGTAGCCCGACTGGGCGTAGTCCGTAGAGACCATAGAACCGAGGGGAGCTCTTGGACCCATTTGCCGGCATAAGGGTTTAGCCGGTCAAACACTCGGGCCTTGATGCCTTGAAGGACCATGCCATTGGCACGCTCAACTTGTCCATTGCTTTTGGGATGTGCGACCGATGCGTAGCAGATTTTGATTCTGAAGTCTTCGTAGAATTCCTTGAAGATGCCCCAAGTGAATTGAATCCCATTGTCGGTTATTATTCTGTTTGGGATGCCGAACCGGTGCACGATGTTGAGGATGAAGTCTCGTGCCTTGTCAGCAGTGATCGTAGCGACCAGCTTAGCTTCAATCCACTTGGAGAATTTGTCGATTGCGACGAATAGGTGCGTGAATCCTCCTGGAGCCTTCTTGAAAGGACCAACCATATCTAAGCCCCATACTGCGAATGGCCAGGATAATGGAATCGTTTGTAGCTCTTGGGCTGGGACGTGGCTCTGTCAAGCGAAGAACTGGCAACCTTCACAAGTTCGTACCACTTTGTCGGCATCGGAGACCGCCGTAAGCCAGAAGAAACCTTGTTTGTAGGCTTTGCCCACTAAGGTGTGCGCTGCCGCGTGGCTTCCGCATATGCCCGAGTGGATATCTTGGAGTAGCTGCCGTCCTTCCTCAGGTGTGATGCATCTCATCAGGACTCCAGAGGGGCTTCTCTTGTATAAATCAGAATCAACCATGACATAAGCTTGACAGCAGCGTCGGACGCGTTCTGCCTCATCCCGGTCTTCCGGCAGCTCTTGCTGAGTTAAAAATCTGGTGAGCGGTGTCCTCCAGTCAGTGTCGATCATGGCGATTTTGTTTGCAGCTTGCTCGTTGGGAGTTGGTTTGGCTGCAACAGTTGTATCGTAGAGATGCTCTATGAAAACGTCCGTTGGAGCGGCTTCTCGCTTGGACCCAAACTGCGCCAACTCGTCAGCTGCCTCGTTATTATGTCTTAGGACATGGGATAGCTCTAGTCTGTCAAACCTGTCTTTAAGTTTGCGAACTTCTTGCTGGTAGGCCTCCATGGTGTTGTTTAGATAGGACCAGTCTTTCATCACTTGGTTGACAACCAGCTGGGAATCCCCTTTCACGACGAGCCGGTGTATCCCGAGTGAAACTGCAAGCCGCAGTCCATGTAGCAGGGCTTCGTACTCGGCGACGTTGTGTGAGGTGGAGAAGTGGAGGTGGAGAACATATCTTAGCTTTTCCCCAGTTCGGGAGATCAGCACGACTCCTGCTCCCAGGCCGGTGATCCTTTTGGATCCGTCGAAGTGCATGGTCCAGTATTGAAGGTCTTCTCGAGGTATATCTTCTTGCTGTTCGGTCCACTCGGCCAAGAAATCCACCAGGGCTTGTGACTTCACAGACGTCCTCGCCTTGAAGGTTATGTCCAGCGGCATCAGCTCCAGGGCCCACTTCGCGACGCCTAGTCGCCTCCCAGTTGTGGATGACGTCGCCGAGTGGAAAGGAGGTGATGACTGTGACTGAGTGACCCTGAAAGTAGTGCGCCAATTTCCTTGTGGTTATCAGAACACCATATAGCAATTTTTGTACCTGAGGGTAGCAAATTTTGGCTCCTGCCAGCACTTCGCTAACGAAGTAGATTGGCCTTTGCATTTTCTGGACTCGTCCTTCCTCTTCGCGCTCGACCACAAGAACCGTACTGACCACTTGGTGAGTGGCTGAGACGTACAGTAGCAGGGGCTCCTGCGGCTGAGGTGAGGCTAGGACGGGTGGCATCGTGAGAAATTCTTTAAAGTCTTCAAAGGCCTTGTGGGCTTTCGTAGTCCACTGGAAGTCGTTAGTTTTCTTCAGTAGCCTGAAGAAAGGCATGCCTCGTATGCCAAGTCGAGAGATAAATCGGCTCAGCGCTGCCATGCAGCTAGTGAGCTTCTGGACATCTTTCTGGTTACTCGGGGGCTTCATATTCAGGATGGCGTTGATTTTCTCTGGTTAGCTTCAATGCCACGATGCGACACCTTGAAGCCGAGTAGTTTGCCTGATGGAACGCCGAAAGTGCACTTCTCCGGGTTCAACTTCATTCTGAAGGCCCAAATGTTTGCAAAGGTTTCTTCTAAGTCGGCAATCAAGTCCTCTTTCTGCTTGGTCTTGATGACGACATCGTCAACGTAAGCTTCCACGTTCTTCCCGATCTGCGTCTGAAAACATCTTTGGATCATGCGTTGGTATGTGTCCCCGGTGTTCTTTAGGCCGAAGGGCATCGTGATGTAGCAGTAAGCTCCAAACGGCGTGATGAACGATGTTTTCAGGCAGTCGGATTCCTTCAAGCTGATTTGATGGTAGCCCGAGTAGCAATCCAGAAAGCTTAAAAGTTGGCAGCCAGCTATTGAGTCCACGACTTGGTCAATGCGAGGCAGCCCGAACGGATCTTTGGGGCAGGCTTTGTTGAGGTCGGTGTAGTCAATGCACATGCGCCATTGCCCCGTCTTCTTTCGGACCAAGACTGGGTTAGCCAACCAGCCGGGATGTAGAACTTCCTTGATAAAACCGGTGGCTAAGAGCTTTGTGAGTTCTTCCTTGATGGCATCTTTTCGATCCTGAGCGAACCTGCGCAATCGTTGTTTGATTGGTTTTGCGTCATCTTTGACGTGTAAAGAGTGCTCGATCACCTCCCTAGGGATTCCAGGCATATCAGATGGTTTCCAAGCAAAAACATCTTTATTATTTTGGAGGAAGGTGACGAGTGCGCTTTCCTATTTAGGATCTAGTTCAACGCCGATTACAGCGGTCTTTGAGGGATCCGATGGATCAAGGGAGATCTTTTAGTTTTGGTGTCGCCTTGTCCCGACTTGGCTATCTTCTTTGCGGGGATTTCACCCTCTACAGAAGTTGATGCCGCCAGTCGGATTTCCTCCTGGCCACGCAATCTCTCATGAGATTGGGCCATGCCACAGCTTTCTTTGTCACAGGTGAAGGCTTGCTTTACGTCGCTGTGCAAGGTGATGACGCCGTTTGGACCCGGCATCTTCATACAGAGGTAGGTATAGTGCGGTATCGCCATGAATTTGGCGAGTGCAGGCCTTCCGATGATCGCGTGGTAGGCCGTCTCGAAGTCGGCCACCTCGAAAGTGATATTCTCCGTTCGGAAGTTCTCGCGATCTCCGAAGGTGACTGGAAGGGCGATGTGCCCGAGCGGCGTGGACGACAGCCCTGGGATGACTCCATGGAAGGGGGCTGAGCTTGCCTTGAGTTCGGCCCTCGGGATTTGCATCTCGTCCAAGGTCTTGGCGAACAGAATATTGAGGGCGCTGCCCCCATCAATGAGGACGCGGTTCAGTTTGATGTTGCGGACCACCGGGTCTAACACCAGTAGGTAGCGCCCCGGGTGAACCACTCGATCAGGGTGATCCGAGCGGTCGAACGTGATCGCCACCTCCGACCATCGGGAGGTATTGTGGGACTTTAGGTTGTGCCGCGTTGACCTCGCGGTCGGTCAACTTCTGTTTCCTCTTGGATTCATAGGCTTGCGGCCCCCTGAAGATGTGGTTCAGCTCGCCTATGGGGTCTTGAAAGGGCTTTGTGCTTCCAGTCGGGTTGTTCTTCTTGGTGCCCGATGGACCGGCTTCGTCAGTCGGCTTCTTGTTGAGTTGCGCCGCATATTGCTCGGCGAATTGCTTGTAAATGAAGCAATCTTTGGCCGCGTGTTTGTGGTTGGGATGATGTGTGCACTGAGCGTTCATGATGGCGTCGTAGGCCGCGACTCGGGGACGGCGTTGGGAGTTAGACGTTGCGGCAACTAGATCTTCAGGTCGGCGCTTGTGGTCCTTCTGGCCCTGGTTGTTGTTGCCGTTATCCTTCTTAGGATGCCGGCTTCCTCCGGATTGCTTGTCGTCCCTCCTGTCAGGCCGGTCTTGGCGCGCTGCTTTGATCGCGTCGCTGGACTTGGCATATGAGTTCGCCGTCTCGAACATCTGCTTCACCGTCCTCGGTGGCTTGCGCCCAAATTTTCCGATCAACAGTTCATCACGGACTCCCTTCTGGAAGGCGGCAATGATGATGTCATTGGTGATGTTGGGGATCTTGTTGCGCTTTTCGGAGAAGTGTTGGATGTAGTCCTTCAATGGTTCATCCGGCTTCTGGACGACGTTGTAAAGGTCGAAGTGAGTTCCAGGCCTCTCAAAAGTGCCCTGGAAGTTGGCGATGAAGTGGTCCCTTAACTCACTCCACGAGCTGATCGAGCCTCTTGGCAGGCTCGTGAGCCAGTTCCTGGCTGACTTAGCAAGGGCGACAGGCAGGTAATTGGCCATGGCCTTATTGTCGCCTCCTGCCGCACGGATGGCGAGGGTGTACACGGTTAGCCATGACTCGGGGTCAGTCTTCCCGTCGTACTTCTCGATACCAGTCAGCTTGAAACCGTTCGGCCAATGCACTCGGTGAAGGTCCCGAGTGAAGGTGGGTACTCCATCATCATTGCTGTCGGGCGATCCCCTTTGATCTTCCCGGGAGCGTTGATCTCGTTCTTGATAGCGTCGGTCGAGGACCTCCCGCAGATCACTCGGCAGGGTCCTTGGCAAGGTGCTTCGGTAATCGGAGTTGTTGTTGCGGCGGACCCGGTGGTGGACGGGAGGTCGTCCATGCCGTTTCTTGCGGGAGTCGGCCGATTGCTCTTGGTGCTTGCACGTGGTCTCGTGGCGAAGGTCTCTTGACCTAGTGGCGGTTCGGTCTGGCTCGGGCGTGTTGTAATCCTTTGACCTCAGCAGCGGGAGTCGGCTTCTGTCGGGCGTTTCTGCCACGGACTCAGTCGGTCTTCGGGCTGAGGTGGAGGGAGAACCATTGGCCGTAGCCACGACGATGGTCTTTATCTTATCCAAGATTGGCGTTACGTCGAGGGGCGCCGTCTCAATCACGGTGTCTAGGAACGTGAGGGCAGTGATAGCGTTCTGCTGAGGCGTCTGAAAGATGTTGGTGTTGCGGATTCGCGTCTGAAGTATGGCCTCCCGAGCAGATCGTCCGGTTGCCCTTAGATCCTGCTTTCTTCCGTCGGCTTCCTCCTTGCGCTTCTTCTCCTCTTCCGCCAGCTTGCGCTCTTGCTCAAGTTTGGCTTGTTCTTCTTCCGTGACCCTGCGGGCCATGGCTGAGTCGGTCTCGGCCACCTCAGCCATGAGGACGTCGAAGCACTTCGGCTCGTAGTCCTTGTCGCAGTCAGAGTCGTTGGCTTCGTCCGAGGGGATGCTGTAGAGGTCGTCGAAGCCTGAAGAGCTTAGGTATTCATCAAGTTTCGAGGATGAGCATGACCCGAACGGTTGGAGGATGACTGTGACTTCCCTCGAGCCTGGGTTGCTCGAGTCTGGATCGTTCCAGTCCGAGTCGTAGCTTGATAACGTGGATCCCTCCGAGTGGGTCGATCTCGACTCAGGGGAGAGGAGCTTGCAGTAGATCTCAGCGGCGTTTGGTAATCTAAACAGCGCCGAGAGGTTTTCTCCCGAGTAGATTGGTTCCAACGGGGAGGTGAGGAGACTACTGTAGATCTCAGCAGCGTTCGGTAGTCCGAACGGCACCGAGTGGACTCCTCCTTCATAGTGGATGGACTGCCTCTTGGAACTCACGATTCCGTCTCAGATCTTGGCGCTGTTCGGTAGCCCGAACGGCGCTGAGCGGGTTTCCCCTCCCGACTGGTTCGAATCTGAGTCGGAGGAGGAAAACTTGTTGAAGTTGTTGGCGATGAAGTCGTCGATGCCTGAAGAAGATCCAATCGCGCTTGTTGGCGAGATGGTCGAAGAAGTCTTGACGCGCGGTCCCCTACCTGGCACGCCAACTGTTGAAACTTGGTTTCGGCAATAGAAATTTGGGGGTGCAGTCAAGATCGCCAAGCTCGATGGGTTAGGTGGAAAACAAGGTTTAGATAGGTTCAGGCCCTCTCGTGAGGTAATACCCTACTCCTGTTTCGGGGATTCGATCCACCGAGTGTACATTGATCTCAAGATCTGTAGCTCAAGAAACTCATATCCTTCAAGGGACGCCCCTTACCCCCCTTATATAGTCTTGGGAGGTGGGCTTACAAGTCGGAAACCCTATCTTACTCTAAGTCGGTTTCCTCAATCTTACCAAACCATGACTATGAGCCGTTGCCTTATCTAATCGGCAACGTAACACCCAAGTCATAGTTGGTTTACATAATTGGCAGACACAACCTATCCCTATCTCCAGCCGGATAAGCTTGCCATGTGAATATCCGATTGCCATAATCTCCACAACCGTCTTCAAAATATTTAGGCACAACCTTCTTGTTATAGTGGCGGGCTACTCATTCCTTGTCTCTTGTTACTTTTTCCAAGGCCCTCATCCTTGACAAAACTAGGTCTTCTGATTCATCTACCATCAAGTTATAATAATCATTGGCTGTGAGCTGGTCTTGTAATTGAATCCGTCTTGAGCCGATGATGTTTTCCCATGGCATGACTGCTTCGTGCCCATAGACCAATTTGTATGGAGGGACTTGGATAGATCCATGGCATGCCATCTGATAGGCCCACAGTGATTCAGCTAATCTGATGTGCCATTGCTTGGGGTACTTAGAAATCTTCCTCTTTATCAGCTTGATGAAACTCTGATTTGAAGCTTCTGCTTGCCCAGTTACCTGTGCATAGTATGGCAAAGAATTAAGTAACTTGATGCCCATGCCGTCGGCAAACTGAACAAACTCGTTCGATATGAAGATAGATCCCTGGTCTGTTGTTATGGTTCGGGGAACGCCAAATCGGTAGATGATATGCTCCTTAACAAACTCGATTGCGTCCTTGGAATCGACTTTTTTCAAGGGAATTGCCTCCACCCATTTTGTAAAATAATCTGTTGCCACAAGAATGAATTTATGTCCTTTGCTTGAGGGTGGATTAATCTGGCCGATCATGTTGATGCCCCATCCTCTGAACGGACAAGGCTTTATGATTGGGTTCATAGCTGATGCTGACGCTCTTTGTACGGCTCCGAATTTCTGACAATCCTAGCAACCTTTGTAATATTTGAAACAGTCCTCCAGCATCATCGGCCAAAAGTACACTGCTCTCCGTAGCAGCCATTTCATCTTGTGAGCCGATTGATGCGTGCCGCATATCCCTTGATGCACTTCTCCGATAGCCACCTTGGCTTGATCGGCACTAAGACACCTGAGCAGCACACCATCAGTCGTTCCATAGTAGAGATCTTCATCGAGCAAAACATATCTTAAAGACTTGTATCATAATTTCCTTGAAGCCGATTGAGAAGGTTTCTGTAAATAACTGTAGACCTCAAACCTCCAATCGTCGGCTGTCATGGCAGCAACTTCTATCTCAACTTCTTTTATCATCGGCCTGTAGCCTGATGCCCCTTGAGCTTAATCATTAGCTTCTGTATTATGCTCTCTAGGGATATGTTTCAGTATAACTAGCCGAAAGCTGTCCATCAATTCTCGGCATTGTTGATAGTAGACCATCAGCGCATCGTTCCTGCATTCATACTCAACTGATGACCAACAGTGAATCTCCCATTATTTCGATAGCGTCGGCTTTGACTTCTTTGAGAAGATGCAATCCCTTGAGCACTGCTTCGTATTCGGCTTGATTGCTTGTAGCATGGGGATTGATTGAGAAGGCGAATTCAAAACTTGCCCCCCTCGGTGAAATAATTATTAAGTTGATACCGCATCCGCTTATGCATATCGAGCCATCAAACGTTAATGTCCAAGGCATGATCTCAATTGAGCCGATCAAGTTATCTCTGTGTTCCATGATAAAATCGGCTATGGCTTGTCCTTTAACTGCCCTGGGTCCGTGATACCTCAAATTCGAACTCTATCAAAGCAAAATTCCACTTTCCAATACGTCCCTTTAACACTGGTGCCGACAACATGTATTTGACTACATTGGCTTTGCATACTATCGTGCACTCATTAGATAGTAGATAATGCCTCAAGTATGTACATGAAAAATATAGGCACAAACATAACCTTTCCACGGGTGAATACCTTGTTTCTACGTCAATAGCCGTTGGCTGAGATAAAAGATAGCTTTTTCCTTGCCTTCAACCTCTTGGGTTAGGACTGAGCTGATTGATTTATCATCGGCTGATAGGTACAGCCTGAACGGTATCCCTTTCTGTGGAGACATTAGAACTGGAGGTGAGCTTAAGTAATCCTTGATGTTGTCCAATGCCGTCTGTTGCTCTGTCCCCCATGTACCTTCAGCTGAACCAGTGGTGTGAACGGCTCCATCTTTTTTGAGAGACTGGCTATAAACCGCCTGATAAAGTTGATTTTTTCGATCAACGATTGTAGTTGCTTCTTGTCCTTTGGAGGCTGTATTGTCTTGATAGCATTGATGCTTCTTGGTGTAACCTCCATGCCTCTTTCATGAACAAGAAACCCCAAAAATTGCCCTGTCGACACGCCAAACGCGCACTTCAACAGATTCATCTAGAGGCCATATTTTCTAGTCCGCTCCAACACCTGCCTAAGATCGGCTACGTGATTCTCCATCTCCCTGGATTTGACAACAACATCATCAATATAAATCTCTAGCAGCGAGCCGATCATATCGTGGAAAATGTAATTCATGGCCCTTTGATAAGTTGCTCTAGTGTTTTTCAACCCGAATGTCATAACGACCGACTCGTACAAGCCGATTGCTCCTCGGCATCTAAAAGCAGTCTTATGGATGTCTTCTTCGGCCATAAAAATCTGATTGTAACATGCATTACCATCCATGAAACTAATAATCTTGTGGCCTGAAGCAGCATCCATGAGTAGATCGCCTATTGGAATCGGGTATTCATTCTTAGGAGTAGCTTTGTTTATGTCCCTGAAATCGATGCACACCCTAGGTTTACCGTTCTTTTTCATTACCGGAACAATGTTTGAGAGCCACTCGGCATATCGGCAAGGCCGAATGAATCCAGCGTCATATAGCCGAGTGATTTCGGCTTTGATTGCATTGTACATATCGGCTTTGAACATCCTGGGAGGTTGTTTGAACGGTCGATAATTTGGCTTGATAGGTAGCCGATGTACGATAATTGATGGGCTAAGACCAGGCATCTCAAAATACTGCCAAGCTAAACAATCTTTATATTCTTTTAACAAATCAATAAGCTGGGATCTACAATGAGAAGACAAATTCTTTCTAATATATGTCGGCCTAGGCCTGTCTCCAGAGCCGATATATATTTCCTCTAGCTCGTCGGCCGACATAAAACCTTGCCCAAGCTTGCCATCATCGTCGTCCGTGGTATCCGTGCCGTAGATGCTCGAACCCTCCACGACACCTTCAAAGCAGCAGCTGCGGCTCCTCATCTTCGATTGGCTTTATGGCAGAGTGGGACACTTTAAGAAAATTGGCTTGCCAGATTTTCCCAGACAAACAATCGATGCCATCGATTTCCCATAATGGCAATTCGGCATTAGCAACGCTTACTGACCTGTCGGCTGCTACAATTTCGATCTTGTCGCCGTCCCATTGAATCAGACTTTGGTGCATGGTGGAAGGGACACAACAATTTGCGTGGATCCAGTCCCTCCCAAACAGCAGGCTGTAAGACCCCTTCCCGACGATGACAAAGAAGGTTGTGGGCACGGTTTTGCTACCGACGGTCAGCTCTACGTTGAGTACACCCTCTGCCTCTGATGGGTTGCCACCGAAGTCTTTAAGTATCATATTTGTTTTGATCAAGTCCTTGGCTCCCTTGCCCAATTTTCAAAAAGTTGCATAGGGCATCAAATTTACCGCAGCCCCTCCATCGACCAGCATCTTGGACATTGGCTTGCCGTTGACAAATCCCTTCACGTAGAGTGGTTTGAGATGCCAATTTTCAGTTTCCTCTGGTTTGTAAAAGATGGCTTGATCTAGAGATAAGGTTAGCTTGGCCAGTGTATCCTCAATGCTATCTGCATCGGCCTCAGTGACGCCGAATTCGGCTGGCAATATGAAAACCATATTGACCGATGCACTAGCTTTTCCTTTACCTTTGGTTGCCCTCCTGGCTTGATCGGCTGGTCTTTCTTCGGCTTGGCTTTCGTCGGCTGCTACGGCTTCCTTCTTGGGCCTCCACTGTTTCTTGCCCAGCCGACGACACTGATCCTGAATCATCTACCGAACGTCTTCTTCCCGTCCCCGGCGTTTCAACCTCGGATTCTTCTCTTCGAGTTTTAGTGAACAGTCGAAGGGCACCATTGGGAGTTAGGCAATTGATCATCATCGGCTGCTTCTTTGTCGTGGTATTCATCATTCTCGTCTTCCTTGAAAAAGTTTTGATGGATCGGCCCAAGCCGATTGTGGACAGACTATCGTGTCTGGTTCAGGTGCACGGCCCTGGGGACGAATCGCGTTGGGCTTCAAATCGGTGGGTCTCTGTACTCGTCCTCGCAATACTCACTGCAGGTCGGGCAGTTTTCGATTGTCGGCAGCCTCATCCCCGATTCCCAACAGAATCGGAAGAACTCGCATAGCCAGTGTGGATCGCAGTCGCCGTGATGCCTAATGTAGTGGAAGCCTGTAACCTCGGGCTCCCTCACATAAGGCCTGTTGCGCGGAGCTTCTTCTTCCCACCAAAACCGTTGTTGAAAGCGGTGTCGACTGTCCATGCAGATCGGTCGTTGATCAATCGATCGGCCAGTGGGGCGCACCATGTTGATTGGCGTGGCTTGGTCTCCATTCAGCTTTTTCTCTGCCTTGACCCCTTTGAGAGTTTCGGCTAAGCTGTTCGTCATTATGTTCTGTCGATCAGCTTGCCTCGGGCCAGCTTGAACCATGTTGACCGGAAAAGGATTTCCGTCTACCTTCATCGGTCAAGGTGAATCGGCGAATTTGAGTTTCCCGGCCTCGATCGCCGACTGGATCTGCTACCTAAAAACTTTACAATCATTAGTGGCATGGGAGGTGGAGTTGTGCCACTTACAGTATTTCTTCTTCTTGAGTTCATCAGCCGATGGGATCACATGATTATCGGGCAGCTGGATCTGCTTATCCTTCCGCAATAAATCGAAGACCCTATCGGCCTTGGTGATGTCAAAATCGTATTTCTCTTCCTTGGCCGTTTTCAGCAGCCATTGGCAGACGATGGCCTTTTTATTATTGGCCCATTCTAGCCTATTCGGACTTAGCCGATTCTGTTTCTATCTCTTCTCAGATCGCACACCTTCTCTGATTCCGCCTCAATCTCTTCTTCAAACCCGGGGATTAGGTTATAAAATTTGGTCGTTAACAATAGCCGTCGCCATCTCTCAAGCTGCATATCTTGAACAACATTGGCACAAGTTTGAAAGAGCCAAGCAACGGATAGCCGATCGGCGTGAAAGGACAGCTCTCGAAGCTACAATAGAAACTAATCGGCGATCCATACTAGAAGACAAAGCCAAACTCGATGAGATGACAGTTGTGCCAACTTTTAATCTCGATCGGCTGCACAAGCGGAAAGGTGAGATGCTAGTCGAACTCGCAAAGTGTGATGCTAACATTGTATCTGAATAACAAAGGCTTGCCAATCTCCCGAGGATCATATCAGAATAGAAATTTAAAGGCTTCAATGATTAACTTATCAGACCTCACTAGAGCTTTGAAGGTGATCCCCGAGAATGACGTAGCTGATCTCAAAGCGATCGAAGAAGTTGACCAAATCCGACAGCGGGCAACATCAACCATCAACAACTTCTTGAGTGGCTAAGCCTATTTATGTAATAGGACTTAGAATTTTAAACCCATGTGAATCTTCATGCCTATTGTAATATAACTTGGTCTCACCAGTTTTTTGTGAACTCCTACAATAACATTTGTCATACTATTTCTGCGCCGATGCTCGTAATCTTTGCGAAGTCCACAAAACAAAATTTTTTTGAAGTCCACTTGAGTTCACTTTGTATGTGTATATGCCCCCTTAATTTTTCAATGTGAGCCGATCATTGACAAAATTACATCTTGAGGACAACACATGAAATCGGCCAACATGTATGCATTGAAGGACAACCAATCATGATAAGAATGAAATGACTAAAGGCGACGTAAACACATCGGCTACCATGCATCGGCTCAATACAGCCGAATCATGATTTGATCCATATACTGGGATAATACTTCTTCAAATATTTTCCATTTGAGGCGCTTCCAAATACTTCTCCATCCAATCCTTCTAGCATGTAGGCTCCTTTAGAGACACATTTGTGGATCTTGAAAGGCCCCTCCCAGTTACGTGACCACTTGCCAAATTTATTATCCCTTGTACCAATCGACAATATCAATTTCCAGACTAACTCGCCTTCTTCAAAATACTTAGGTACAACCTTCTTTTTATAACGACGAGCCACTCTTTCTTTATCCCTGGTCACCTTCTCCAAAGCAAGCATCCTTGATAAAACCTAATCCTATGATTCATCCACCATTAAATTATGATAATCATCGGTTGTCAACTCATCATGCAGTTGAATCCTCTGTGAGCCGATGACACTTTTCCATGGCGGAACAGTCTCATGTCCATATACTAATTTACAAGGAGGCACTTGAATTAATCCATGACAGGCCATCCGATAGAACCACAATGATTCGGCCAATCAGCTGTGCCACTACTTCGGATATTCAAAGATCTTCCTCTTTATCAACTTGATTAAACTTTTATTTGATGCTTCTGCTTGTCAATTAGCCTACACATAATGTGGTGAAGAATTTAAAAGCTTGATTCCCATGCCTTCTTCAAACTGGACAAACTCATCTGAGACAAAGATAGATCCTAGATCGGTTGTGATGGTTTGAGCGACACCAAATATGTAAATGATGTGTTCTTTGACAAACTCGATTGTATCCCCAGAATCAACTTTCTTCAAAGGAATTGCTTCCACCCACTTTGTGAAACAATCGGTTCCCACCAATATGAACTTATCTCCTTGACTTGAGGGTGGATTGATCTGGCCAATCATGTCAATTCCCCATCCTCTGTACAACCAATGCTTGATAATTGGGTTCATAGCCGATGTTGGTGCTCTTTGGATGGCTCCAAATTTTTGACAGTCTTGACAACCCTTATAATACTTGAAGCAATCCTCCAACATTGTCGACCAAAAATATCTAGCTCTTCGAAGTAACCATTTCATTTTATGAGTGTTGACGAGAAATCTCTCTCACGCGCTGGCCTGGAAGATCTGCTTGACTCCAGTGCAGGTCCTTCTCGGCTGCCTACAACGTGCAGGGCGTGCCAGTTGATTTGATCTGTTAATCAACAAGAAAAATGAGAGAATACACGTTAAGTGTTAGGTTAGATCCCCACGGGATCGGCTAAGGAGATCCATGAATGTATATATGCTATTCTAGGCTATATTTAGGCCAAGTGACTGGAATGGATCGGCTACACTGAGACAGCATCAGCCGCTCAATCCAAATATAGTGAAGAATAATAGATATATGGATTGATAACCTAGCCGATACTGCAAAGCTAACAAAGAATCGGCTAGTACTACGATGAATCTTATGTAAAGATAATATCCCTGAGCCAAACGTACAACCTGGAAATCGGTCGTCGGCTGCCCGGGAAAGGCTGATTTCAGTCGGCAACGTCCGACAGAAACACGATCTTAACATAAGAGGCAATCCTAATACAACTCTAGTAATAAGCACATTAAAAGGAACATATTAGGGCAGGTAAGGCCGGCTGAAACCCCGGCACTGTCTCTAAATAATATAAATCTCAGATGAACAGATCATTGATAGTTCTAAAGATGACTTAATAGTTCAAACTCGATGCAGCATTAAGTATAAAAAGAAACATCCGATCTGTTACAGCCAATTTATACTCCTCGAGACGATGGATACCACACATAAACCAGTCAACCTCTAGATCTAGCCCTATTGGCCGCATGTTCTCGCTAGAACCAGCCAATGGCAAGATAGATCTAAACATTGATCTAATTTATACGCGCTATATAATAAATAACACAGCATAAACCCCTGATTCTAATGTATCATTGTGATGGAAGCACTAGAAACAACAAATTATACCGCTAATGACAAACATTTACCTAGATTTGGGGATCGAGATGATGCAGCCCGAAGCCAAACAAAGTGCTCGTCTAAAGAAAAGGTTAGCGATGCGCCGAAGGTTTGATTGATTGAATTGATCTAGCATTTACACGGGGTCTCGGGTCCTATTTATACCCAAAATACAACTACCTGCAACGACCCTGGACTCTATCTAAACTACTATTTAAAACACCATATTATCCCTAGCGGGACCCATACCGTGCTACAACTAACAGTTTAACAAATCTCTAGATTACAGATACAATTGCCGTTATAGGACTCTATCCACAAGTGGCAATATCTTTTAACACGCAATTAGCAACCGAATCTTCTATTTTTTTCAAGTTTATGCACTAGAAACGGTTTCATCTCTTCCGGACCCAGAATCGGCTGTCGGCTGCTCCCGTTCGATCCATCCTCAGTCGATTAGCCCCACAACCGATCACTCTTTCGGCCGATACGATCCCTGTCTTTAGCCGATCTGATTCTGCTTTGCCTTTGCGGACATAGGAACTCAATTTACCAAATTCTAGTGTTAACACATGCCCCCCAAGAAAGTAATACGATGTGTTGCGGATTTGCTTGCCTATCCAAACTCTTGACCTAAACCGCCTCGGCTTCTCCCCAAGTGCTCTTTAAATATCCACTGCCCTCGGCCGAACCGCCTACGCCTCCAAAGCGCACTCAGCCTCCTGCACGAACAAGCCTCTTGCCCTCTCTCTTCCGGCGACTTCATTAGCGCTCGTCGAACTCCCTCGCGTCCTTCAGAGTCATCTTCGTCCCCGAGCATCCCGATGGCTTCTACCGCCGCTGCATCGAGCACCTCCATCTCGCCGGCCACCGCCGTCACGTCAGCCGCAACCGCTGCGGCATCCGCTGCTGCCATTCCGGCCACCGCTACAACCGCTTCAGCCGCCGTTGCAACCGAGTTCCCGGAGGTACTCTCTTCCTATCCATAATTTTACTCCCAAATCTGCCTTTTCAAATATTTTTGCATCAACATTTCGTTCGGTCATTTCCCAAGTAGCATTTTTCTTCGCATTTTTATCAATTAGTACCTTTCCTTTTCCCGAACCGTAATACGCAACCATTCTTGACTAGTGCCTTTCTCCCCTTTTCTGAACTGTAACACCTGTCTCATCACGTACTTATCCCCAATTCAACACAAGCAGAGAGGTACTTTCTCGGACCTATCGGCAACACTGATCCAGTCGATATCATCATAGCCGAAACCAACCGCATCCCTTTTAACACTGCCAAGCCATCCCTCTCCCATTAGAACGGAACATTCAAAGCGTGGCCATCCACCGATGCAGCCTGGATTGAATGGTATAAAAGAGTACGATCGGCTAGGTATGCTCAATGGGAAGAGAAAAAACATGTCCAATGCCTGGAATTGTTCATCACTGGCATGGAGAAAGACGAGCCGCTCCTATCGGCTACAACCTACTTTTGGAACGACAGTCTTAATGCCTTCATCTTCCGGCAAGGGCCGATGACCATCACATTGGCCGACATATATATGACAACTGGACTGGACATCGAATCATCGGCTGACCCCAACGTCTTAAACCGGAAAGGCCAACATCAGTTCAAAACCAAGGCCATTGGCGGGTGGAGCGGCTTCATCGCCCAAAAAATGAAGGAAGGGACAGTTGGCCACAGAGAGCACACCGCCTTCCTGATGATGTGGCTTGAGAAATCTGTATTCTGCGGATCAAGCTGCGGGCCGACTGCCAATTGGCAGATCATGGCCGAAATCCTGGCCGATGGGATGACATTTGCATTGGGGAAATACCTCCTCGCCTACTCGTATCAAATGCTACATCAAGCTGCCGCGAAGATAGCCGCCAACGCCCCAGTGAACACCAGCAGCCCCTGGTGGTTCCTCCAAATCTGGCTGGTGCTGGCGACCTAGAAGATAGCCGGTCGACCTCGTCGACGAAGCCGGATTCCCAAGGCTGGAGCCGATTGAAGATGATGAAGGCAAAGATTAGCACCAGGAGGTGCATGAGCTACGGAGAAGCAGCCGCCGCCCATGAAGGCTCAAAGCAATCGGCCGAGCTGTTGGCCGAATGGTTCATAGCCCTTTACGACGGGCTGTCCCACGATAACCGTACATGGTACTTCTACCCGGAACGGGGAATGTTTGAGTTGCCGGTTGATTTCAATTGGGACGACCTCAACTCAGCCGACAACCCAAGGTGCAGGGAGCTGTTCATTGCCTCTTTGTCCCCCTGCATCTTGCCGACTGGGGTTCACCAAGGCCGATCAGTGGCCCGGAGCTACGAATTCTACTACCCAGTATCGGCGACGAGGCAGCTTGGTCTTGGGCAACTGCCCATCGGCTTTTTCTATGCCGATAAGATTGAAACCAGGGGGCGGTCGGCCAGGACTTGATAATGAATCGACTGCTGAACATAGCCAGCCCTCCCCTCGGAGACGTCGGCGTGATAACATTGTCGATGAGGAGAAGCACTGCTTACGACTGATGGTGGTCCGATCTTCAGCGCCATATCTTCCACCAACGGTCGTCATTCTACATCGACCTGCTTCTGCCCAACGAGATCCCCTCGGTACATTTCTGCTTCAGACACAATCTTCTTCTCCCAATTCATCAGCTGACATAGCCGATTAACGTTCGTCTTTGATTTTGCAGGAGACGGAGACAGAGCGGCTGACGGTAAGCGACTTCGGACGCCCCATCGAATACAACTCAGGCGTTCTGGATTTGGGCGGTCTTGCTCCGTCGGCCATCGGCTGGGGGGCGCCCAAACTGGCGTCACTGCTGCGAGGGCAGGTGCATCAGCCGATTGCGTAGAAGAGAAAAATGGCACCACCACCGCGGTCGTCGGCTGCGCCTGCCCCCAAGAGGGTGAAAAAGACAAAGCCAGCAGCGCCAGCCGATAGCCTTCCCCCTGGATCCGACCATCGCGCAATTCCTCGACACCATCGCCAGTGAGGAAGCGCCGACGGCTGTCGGGGTGGCGGCCGAACCCGGGATTTCGAGTCCTGAGTCGGTCAATGCCCCAGCCGACGCCCCGCCAGCCCCAAGTCCGCCAACAAAACGTCAGCCGGTAAGTTCCCACTCCACCGGGCTTGGCCTCATGATGATCGCTCGCATCTGATCGAACCATTGCTCATCATGATCGAATCATCGCCGAAAACATGAAGGAAGGGACAGTCGGCCACAGAGAGCACACCGCCTTCCTGATGATGTGGCTTGAGATGTTTGTATTGTGCTGATCAAGCTGCGGGCCGACTGCCAATTGGCAGATCATGGCCGAAATCTTGGCCGATGGGACGACATTTGCATTGGGGAAATACCTCCTCGGCTACTCGTATCAAATGCTACATCAAGCTGCCACCAAGATAGCCGCCGACGCCCTACTGAACACCGGCGGCCCCTCGTGGTTCCTCCAAATCTGGCCGGTGCTGGTGACCCAGAATATAGCCGATCGACCCCGTCTGACAGAAGCCGGATTCCCAAGGCTGGAGCCGATTGAAGATGATGAAGGCAACCAGATTACCACCCGGAGGTGCATGAGCTACGAAGAAGTAGCCAGGTCTAGAGACTGGCCAGTCGCACTCCCCGCCCCGCGCCATTGGTAATTATCCTCTGGCACCTTACTTGTAGTAGTCGATCGGCTTGTCTGTTAATTCATTCTTCTACAGCCCCCGCGGGCCCCGTCGGCTGCCCCCAGGCGTCTAGCGAGCATACTGCGCCTGTCGGGGGCGGTGGCATCAACGTCGGCGAAGAGACCCCGACAGCCGCAGGCAAAGATCCGGCCGAACCACCAGCTCCGACCCCGGTGCCGACGGTAAGTTAGCTCATTCTGATGATCAGCCTTGTCGGCTCAATATCTCCTTGATCATTTCCTTCTTTGCTGCAGAACATAGCCGACCTCCTCAGCTTCGACCTGTCGGAGTTCGAGGAGCCTGGTGACATCGGCGAGGCGTTGTCGATGCCGGCTGAAAACCTGAGGGCCACCTTAGCCGACGTCGGCAATCGGCTGGAAGCCTCGCTGGACGCGCTGGTGGTCAACAGCGGCTCAATCCGCGCGCGATTCAGAGATATCAAAGACTAGCTGCCGGACGCCCTAGCCGAAGCCATCGTGCCGACGACCTTCATGGAAGCCCATCAGTTCAAGTACGACCAGGCACGGCAGTGGATAATCGATCACCGCGAGGGTCAAGCACGGTCGGCCACCATCCAGTCGACCAAGGGTGCTATAGAGAGTCGGAAGGCTGCTTTCGACCGCCTGAAGACCGAGCCGACGGCAAAGCTCGAGCAGCCTTCGCCGCCAAGATCAACCGCTCACCGATCTCGTCCAAGTTAGAAATGAGATCGACATCCACAAGGAGTACATGGCCGGCCTGCCAGCCAAGATCGAAGCCGAACGCCAGGGCATCAAAGCGGCCGTGGCTCATCTGCGCAACCTGGTGCGGAGCGTCCGACCGATGCCGGGGTGTGAGGCCAACGATGTTAGGGCCATCGAAGAGATAGACCAAATCAGGCGAAAGGCGTTGTCGGCCATAGCCGATTTCCTCAAAAAATGAGATTGTAACTATCTGGCCTTCCGAGATCGGCTGACATTGTTGTACCATACTTTTGCTTTTGTGGTGGTATCGGATAATCATCTTACTCGTGCTTATACGTTGGCCTCGAATGGTGTGTCATGATTTATTGGTTTTCTGCCACTGCGCTCGTAGATATGATCGGCTGTACTTGTAGACAAGCTTGTTCTTCGGTCGTGCGTGGCACCCTGACTTGTTCACGTCGAAATCGGCTCCAGCCGCTCGCATCGTTTAGCGTGGCCGACTCCGAGACCACACCACGACCGTCAGTGTTAGCATTTGAACACCGGTCTTGTTGGCTGTCGACCGGTAATATCCGAGTGCATTGCCGATTTGGTTTCGCAGTTCGACTCATCCGAATCTGTACTTCAAGAACCCGTGAGTTCTAGACGACCGGTATCTAGCCTTGCGCAGTCGCCAACCATTCAATGATTCCCGACGCCTTTAATGATGACCTCTTCGACTCTTGCGTCGGCAGCGACCTTTCACATCTAAAACCGCATCTTTTCTTTCTATAAATGGACTCCTTCGGGCCTTCCTGAACAACTCACAGCCAAAGAAGACACTCTCTAGGCGTACAACATCCAGATCTCCAGGTTTTCGGTAGGGCTTCCTATGGCTTCCTCGAGCTCGTCGGTAAACCAGGTGATTTCCCAACTCATCTATTCTCGCCATTTCCTCCCCTTAAGTACTTAGGAATGAACTTTCTCGCAGCCGCCTCATCCCCTTCGGGTGATCCTAGAGATCATGGATACGCCGTACGAACTGACGGTCAGCCAAGACCGACGAGTGAGGGCCAACTTGAAGCGCTTCAGGGAGTTAGAGGCTCGTCACCCGACGGCTAGGCCTCCCATCAACCTTGGTAGCATTCCGGCCGCTGCCCCTATGGCGTCTTCGACACTCACGCGCCTCGACCGGCTGGAGGGGAGGCAAACACAACTCGCCAACGAACTGTTGACCACGACCACCGACATAAGGGTCACCCGGCTAGAGTATCTGATCTTGGATGCTTTAGAGATGGAGACTACGGAGCCTATCGAACGAGCCCTGGCGGCCATCAGGGATTATCTAGGGAATATGTAATCAAAGATGGCTTTACGCCGATTATGAATAAAGATCGTTTAATGCTCTAGCCTAATTTTGCTTTGCAATTGGCCCAATTTTTTGGTTGACTGACTTTTCGGTTGACTCGTGTATGTGTATGCCCCTCAAGTTTTGTTGATAGCTTTGGTGTCGATAAAATTGTGAGTTCGAGTTGGTCACGCATTCTGGTCATTCTTGTTGGTCAATCATTAGCCGATCGTAGGGCGCTTGGCAAAAATTGATGTGTGGAAATGCCTAAAGACGATGCCTCGTAAGACATCGGCTATCCTAGATCGGCCGAAGCAACTATAGCCGACTCACGAATTTATCCATACGCTCGGGTAATATTTCTTCAAATATTTTCCATTAAGGGCCCTTCCAAATATCACTCCATCCAGTCCTTTTAGCATGTAAGCTCCTTTGGAGACGCAATTTGTGGATCTTGAAAGGCCCTTCCCAATTTGGTGACCATTTGCTGAACTTGTTGTCTCTAGATCCGATCGGCAGTATAAGTTTCCAAACAAGTTCACCTTCCTCAAAAGATTTGGGTACCACCTTTTTATTGTAATGTCTGGCTACTCGTTCTTTATCTTTTGTGACTTTTTCCAAGGCCCTCATCCTGGATAAACCTAGATCTTCCGACTCGTCCACCATTAGGTGGTAATAATCGTCGGCTGTGAGTTGGTCCTGTAGCTGAATGCGTCTTGAGCCGACGACACTTTCCCATGGCAGCACTACGTTGTGTCCATAGACCAGTTTGTAAGGGGGCACTTGGATTGACCCGTGGCATGCCATCCGATATGCCCATAGTGACTCGGCTAATCGGGTGTGCCATTGTTTAGGATACTCAGAGATCTTTCTTTTAATCAACTTGATCAAACTTTTGTTTGAGGCCTCGGCTTGCCCGTTGGCTTGTGCATAGTACGGCGAAGAATTAAGCAGCTCGATCCCCATGCCGTCGGCAAACTGAACGAATTCGTCCGATACAAAGATAGATCCCTGGTCTGTTGTTATTGTTTGTGGAACGCAAAAGCGGTAGATGATGTGTTCTTTGACGAACTCAATTGCGTCCTTAGAATCCACTTTTCTGAGGGGAATCGCCTCCACCCATTTTGTGAAATAATCCATGGCCACCAGGATAAATTTGTGTCCTTTGCTCGCGGGTGGGTTGATCTGGCCGATCATATCAATGCACCATCCTCTAAACGGCCACGGCTTGATGATTGGGTTCATGGCCGATGCCGGTGCTCGTTGTATAGCGCAAAACTTTTGGCTGTCCTGGCACCCCTTGTAGTATTTGAAACAATCCTCCAGCATTGTCGGTCAGAAGTACCCGGCTCGACGAAGTAGCCATTTCATTTTGTGGGCCGATTGATGTGTGCCATAGATTCCTTTGTGTACCTCCCCGATGGCCACTGTAGCTTGATCGGCTCCCAAACACTTGAGTAGTATGTCGTCAATCATCCGATAGTATCGGTCTTCATCAGGCAACACGTATCGTAATGCCTTGTATTGTAATTTCCTTGTGGCCGATTGAGAGGGGTTTTGAGATAGTTGTATACTTCAAACATCCAATCATCGGCCGTGATGGCGGCCACATCTACGTCTACTTCCCTCAGCGTCGGCCGATAGCCTGATGCCCCTTGAGCCAAGTCATTGGCCTCTGTGTTATGCTCTCTGGGGATATGCTTCAAGGTGACTAGCCGAAAACCATCCATTAACTCCTGGCATTGCCGATAATAGACCATAAGCGCGTCGTTTTTGCACTCATATTCTCCTGATAATTGGCTGATGATGAGCAATGAGTCTCCCATTATCTCGACTGCATCGGCTTCTACTTCCTTGAGCAGAGTCAACCCTTTGAGAATGGCTTCGTACTCGGCTTGGTTATTTGTGGCGTGGGGGTTAATGGCGAAAGCAAACTCGAATCTTGCCCCCTGGGCGAAATAAGGACCAAGCCGATGCCGCAGCCGTTGGTGCATACCGAGCCATTGAACGTCAAAGTCCAAGGCATGATTTCCACTGAGCCGATTGAGTCGTTTCGTGTTCCACAATGAAGTCGGCTATGGCTTGTCGTTTGACTTCCCTTGGCGCCTGGTACCTCAGGTTGAACTCTGTGAGTGCAAAGATCCACTTCCCGATTCTTCCTTTAAGCACTAGAGCCGATAGCATATACTTAACTACATCGGCTTTGCAAATTACCGTGCACTCGTTGGACAGTAGATAGTGCCTTAACTTTGTACATGAAAAATAGAGGCATAGGCATAACTTCTCCACAGGTGAATACCTTGTCTCTGCGTCTAGCAGCCGTCGGCTGAGATAGAAAATGGCTTTTTCTTTGCTGTCGACCTCTTGGATCAGGATGGAGCCGATTGATTTGTCATCGGCCGACAGGTATAGCTTGAACGGTATTCCCTTTTGTGGAGGCATTAGAACTGGAGGAGAGCCTAGATAATCTTTTATGTTGTCTAACACTTTCTGCTGCTCTGCCCCCCATGTGAAGGTTTGATCGGCTTTCAGCCGAAGCAATGGTGTGAACGGCTCCATCTTTTCTGAGATATTAGCTATGAACCGTCTGATGAAGTTTATCTTTCCGATCAACGACTGAAGCTGCTTTTTATCTTTCGGAGGTTGAATTGTCTTGATAGCATTAATGCTCCTTGGTGTGACTTCAATCCCTCTTTCATGGACGAGAAATCCCAAGAATTGCCCGGCCGACACGCCGAACGCACATTTAAGCGGATTCATCTTTAAACCATATTTCCTCGTCTGTTCCAACACTTGTCTTAGATCGGCAATGTGGCCTTCTATCTCTCTTGACTTGACAACCACGTCGTCAATGTATATCTCCACTAGTGAGCCGATCATATCGTGAAAGATGTAATTCATGGCCCGTTGATATGTTGCACAAGCATTCTTCAAGCCGAACGTCATTACTACCCACTCGTAAAGGCCGATTGCGCCAGGACACCGAAAAGCGGTCTTGTGGATGTCCTCCTCGGCCATGAATATCTGGTTATACCCTGCGTTGCCATCTATGAAACTGATGATCTTATGGCCTGAGGCAGCGTCGACAAGTAGATCGGCTACTCGCATTGGATATTCGTCCTTCGGGGTTGCTTTGTTTAGATCTCTGAAATCGATGCACACCCGAAGTTTACCATTTTTCTTCAATACCGGGACGATGTTTGAGACCCACTTGGCGTATCGGCAAGGTCGAATGAATCCCGTGTCGTATAGCCGAGTGATTTCGGCTTTAATTGCGTCGTGTACATATCGGCCTTAAACCTCCTGGGAGGCTGTTTGAACGGCCGATAGCTCGCCTTGATCGGCGGTGATGGACCACTATCGATCGGCGAGACCGGCTTGTCGAAGTACTCCCAAGCAAAACAATCTTTATATTATTTTAATAATTCAATAAGTTAGGATCTACAATGAGGAGACAGATTTTTGCTAATGTACGTCGGCCTCGGCTTATCACCAAAGCTGATGTCAATTTCTTCTAATTCGTCGGCCGACGTGAAGCCTTGCTCTAACTTGCCATCGTCTTCGTCTGTGGTGGCTACGCCGAGAACGCTTGAGCCCTCCACCATGTCTTGTTCAAAGCAGCAGCTGTGGCTCGTCGCTTCCGATGGGCTGTATTGTTGAATTGGACACATTTAGAAAATTGGCTTGCCAGATTTTCCCAGAACAATCGATGCCTTCGATTTCCCAAAGTGGCAAATCGGCACTGACGACGCTAACTGACCTGTCGGCTGGCACAATCTCGATCTTTTCGCCGTCCCATTGGATCAGGCTCTGGTGCATTGTAGAAGGGATGCAGCAATTGGCATGTATCCAGTCCCTTCCGAGCAGCAGGCTGTAAGACCCCTTCCCGTCGATGACAAAGAATGTTGTGGGTACGGTCTTGTTGCCGATGGTCAGTTCAACGTTGAGGACGACTTTGGTTTCGATGGGTTGCCGCCGAAGTCCTTGAGCACCATGTTGGCTTTAACAGGTCTTCGGCCCCCTTGCCCAGTTTTCTGAAGGTTGCGTAGGGCATGAGGTTGACTGCAGCTCCCCCATCGACCAGCATTTTGGAAATCGGCTTGCCGTTGATGAACCCTTTAACGTACAATAGCTTCAAGTGCTGGTTTTCGGTTCCTTTAGGCTTGTCGAAGACAGCCTGGTCTAGTGAGATTGCTAGCTTTGCCAGGTCATCTTCGATCGTGTCTGCATCGGCTTCGAGGGCGCCGAACTCGGCTGGCAACACGAAGACCATGTTAACCGATGCAGAAACTTTGTCTTTCCCTTTGGCTGCCCTCCTGGCTTGATCAGCTGGGCTTTCCTCGGCTCGCTCCTCGTCGGCTACAGCGGCTTTCCTTTTGGGTACCCACTACCTTTTGATTTTTCCTAGCCGACGCCGCTACTCGTAGATCATTTGTTGCACTTCGTCTTCTCTCCCTTCACGCTTGAGCCGTTGAACCCTCCTCTTCTGGGTCTTCGTGAAGAGATCGGACGGGCACCATTGGGGGTTGGACGATTCCTCATTGTCGGCCTCTTCGTCATCGCGGTTGTCTCCATCACGGTTTTCGTCGATGAAGTCCTGATGGATCGGACCGAGCCGATCATGGACAGGCCGCCGCCTTTGGTTTAGCTGGACGGCTCTGGGGACGGGCCGAGCTGGACTTACAGGCGACAAGCTTCCGCGTCCGTCATCGTCGCGGCAATCGTTACATGCTGGGCAATCTTCCAATGTTGGTAGCCTCATGCCGGATTCCCAGCAGTACCTGAAAAAATCGCAATGCCAATGTGGATCGGCATTGTCGTGTTTTACCTTTTATCGTCGGCTCTGGGTGCTTGATTCGTGCCTACGAGGTGCTTCATCGTAAATTTCTTCGTGCCGAGACCGGTATTGATGACGGTATCGGCTTTGTTCATGGATCGTGCCGGTGTTAGTGATATGCCCTAGAGGCAACATGGAGATGTTGGATATCACGTCAATGTTTATGTATAAATGAACAAAGTGTTATTCAGTTCCATGAAATAGACATCTTGTATTGATCAATAAGTACGTGACTTATTTATGAGACTCTTTATGTATGAATCTATTTCTAAACGATCACGATCATATGTCATATTGTTGGAACAAATATGATTCTAAGATCGGCATGTTTATTGATTGATGATCATGTCTCATAGATCATGGGTATGGAGATACCAAATCAATAAACATGGACATATGTGTTGGAGAACACATTGTTGGATAGACCCACCATGAGACACTACAGGAATTAATGTGCCATTAGTTGGTCTCAGGTAGTGTTGGTACAAAGTCCTTAGACCTGAGATCACCATGGATTCCAACATGTGTAGTAGCCTACTTTGGGACTACCAAACGCTATTCCGTAGCGGGTAGTTATAAAGGTAGTTTTCGGGTTTGCTATGAAACATGGAGTGGGATGTGAGTGATCATGATGGAATTTGCCCCTCCTTTGGAGAGATATCTACAGGCCCCTCGAGGTAATGGATTATGGAAATGCATGGCCATGCTAAGTTGATTGAGGAGTCAATCAACGGACGGATAATCCAATACGGTTCGAGTGAATGGTTAAGCTATTGAAGGGACGACACACATCTTGCCTATAGCTTAGCGGTATCGTGAGGCAAAGGGATTTATGTACACATTACAGGTTCGAGCCGATATTATTCTTGTATACTATGGTGTCAATATCCATTGCTAGGCGCCGCGTTGTGGGTCGGCTTGAGTTGGACTCGGCGACGATCGGCCAAGTTAGACTATAGCGAAACCGAGTATACCTGAACCTACGGGGTCGCACGCTTAAGGGGATAGAATAGATATTCGAGTTGGACTCGGATACGGCTCGATCGGATAGGGATCCGATCGGATAGAGTCCTATGGGCTTACGACGTATGGGCGGCCAACTCTATGAGATACGGATGAGATCCGGTTCAAAAAATAGAGTCGATCGGCCACTAGTCCTAGTCGGCCAACTCTATATAAAGGAGGGAGGGGTGGAGAGCTGCGACACGTCAATTGCATCGCGTGCAACGAAGTCGCCGAGATCAATCTCCACGGAAACCCTCCCCACTTTCGAGCCAAACCCTAGCCTTGCATCGCGTGCTAGCACACGGGTGTACGGCGTTACTGTCCCCGGACGTGTGGATACGGTAGAGGCGCTGCTACGTTGCGCTGTTGATCGGCGGATCGGCTGCAATCAATCGGCTGCGGTCGGGCGCATCGGAGCGAGGCGTGAGAGCGCGGCGGACGACTCGAATCGGCTGATTGGCGAATCGCGCTCTCGGGAATCGGCTACACTATTCCGCATCGGATTGCCCCGATTGGCTATTCCGTTGCACTCTACTCCAATCGGTAACGATCTATCGACCCTTACTTGCAAGTGTTCTGGTATGCGCGGTTAAAAGTTTTTGTTTTCGGCTAGCGTAGCCTCCGCGTAACCCTTCGGTGGTATCGAGCTAATCTTGCTTAGTTCGGGTTTTAGATTGGATCTGGAACAAGTTTTGCGCACGGGTTGATTAGATCAATCGGTTTTACGGGATCCGTTGAGGAGAGTTGATGGTCAATTGCGAATGGTGTAGCCGATTCCCTGAGACAAACGATTCACAATCAGCCGATTCGAGCCGTCCGGCCGCGCTGCTCACGCCCGCTCCGATGCGCCCGACCGCAGCCTGATTGATTGGCACGATCCGAAGCCGATCAACAGCCGCGCAACGTAAGCGCCTGCTACCGGTATCCACACGTCCGGGCAACGCCGTACACCCATGTGCTAGCACGCGATGTAAGGCTAGGGTTTGGCTCGAAAGTGGGGAGGGTTTCCGTGGAGATTGATCTCGGCGACTTCGTTGCACGGATGCAATTGCCCGCCGCTCTCCCCTCCCTCCTTTATATAGAGTTGGCCGATCGGGACTAGTGGCCGATCAGGACTCTATTTTGAATCGAATCTATCCGAATCTCACGAGTTGGCCGCCCATATGTCGTAAGCCCATAGGACTCTCTATCCGATCAAGCCGTATCCGAGTCCAACTCGAATATCTATTCTATCCCCTTAAGCGTGTGACCTGTAGGTTCAGGTATACTCGGTTTTAGCTATAGTCTAACTTAGCGGACCGTCGGCTCGAGTCCAACTCAGCCGACCCGTCAACGCGGCGCCTAGCAGCACATATTGACACCATAGTATACAAGAATAATATCGGCTCGAACCTGTAATGTGTACACAAATCCCTTTGCCTCACGATACCAGTTAAGCTATAGGCAAGATGTGTGTCGTCCCTTCAATAGCTTAACCATTCACTCGAACCGTATTGGATTATCGTCACGTTGATTGACTCCTCAATCAACTTAGCATGGCCATGCATTTCCATAATCCATTACCTCGAGGGGGCCCAGAGATATCTCTCCAAAGGAGGGGCAAATTCTATCTTGATCACTCACATCCCACTCCATATTTCATAGCAAACCCGAAAACTACCTTTATAACTACCCGATTTAAATAGCGTTTGGTAGTCCCAAAGTAGGCTACTACACATGTTGGAATCCATGGTGATCTCAGGTCTAAGGACTTTGTACCAACACTACCGAGACCAACTAATGGCTCATTAATTCTGGAGTGTCTCATGGTGGGTCTATCCAACAATGTGTTCTCCAACACATGTGTCCATGTTTATTGATTTGGTATCTCCATACCCATGATCTATGAGACATGATCATCAATCAATAAACATGCTGATCTTAGAATCATATTTGTTCCAACAATATGACATATGATCGAGGATCATTTAGAAATAGATTCATACATACAGAGTCTCATAAATAAGTCACGTACTTATTGATCAATACAAGATGTCTATTTCATGGAACTGAATAACACTTTGTTCATTTATACATAAACATTGACGTGATATCCAACATCTCCATGTTGCCTCTAGGGCATATCACTAACAATCTCCCACTTGCACTAGAGTCAATCATGTAAGTATCTAATACCCATTGCTCTTGTGTGCGCCTCATGCTTGGTGAGGGAGAGGTTTTGTCGGCGGATCGGCTATGTTGAGATCCGTGTGCACTTTGCATATCTTGACATCACCTCTATCCACTATCTCGCGGATGAGATGATATCGCCGAAGTATGTGTTTGGACTTCGATGTGACCTCGGCTCCTTGGCTTACGCAATGGCTCCACTATTATCACAATAGAGAGACATTGGACCAGTCGTACTAGTCATCACACCAAGCTCGAAACGAATTACTTGATCCAAAAAGGCCTCCTTTACGCTTCCGAAGCAGCAATGTACTCGGCCTCCGTTGTAGAATCAGCAACGGTATCACGCTTGGAACTCTTCCAGTGACTGCGCCTCCGTTCGGGCAAAACACGAACCAGATTGCGATCTATAATCATCCTTGTCTGTTTGGAAGCTAGCATCGGTGTAACCACTTACAACGAGCTCTTCTTCACCTCCATAGACTAGGAACATATCCTTAGTTCTTCTCAAGTACTTAAGGATATTCTTTACTGGCGATCCAGTGACCTTCACTGGATCGCGAGTATCTGCTCGTAGCACTCAATGCGTACGAGACATGCGGCGTGTACAAAGCATGGCATACATGATGGATCCAATTGCCGAAGCATATGGAACCATACCCATCTTATTCCGCTCATCATGTGTGTGAGGACACTGATTCTTGCTAAGATTAATGCCATGTGACATGGGCAAGAAACCTTTCTTGGAATCATGCATGTTGAACCTTTTCAACACCTTGTCAATGTATGTACTTTGGCTTAATCCAATTAGCCTCTTGGATCTATCTCTATAGATCCGAATGCTAATATGTATGCTGCCTCCCTAAGTCCTTCATGGAAAAACTATTTTTCAATGAAGACTTGACGGATTCTAGCATAGGGATATCATTTCCAATCAGTAATATGTCATCCACATATAAGATTAGAAATACAATTGCGCTCCCATGGCCTTTTTGTAAACACAGGCCTCTTCTTGTTTTTGATGAAACCAAACCCTTTGATTACTTCATCAAAACAAATATTCCAACTCCGAGATGCTTGCTTCAATCCATAAATGGATTTTCGTAGCTTGCATATCTTTCCGAGCGATTCGGATCGACAAAACCCCGAGGTTGTATCATGTATACATCCTCGCTTAGGTTTCCATTTAGGAAAGCCGTTTTGACATCCATCTGCCATATCTCATAATCAAAATATGCAGCAATCGCTAGGATAATCCGAATAGATTTAAGCATTGCGACGGGCGAGAAGGTTTCATCATAATCAACTCCTTGAATCTGTTTAAAACCTTTCGCCACCAATCGCGCCTTATAGATGTGAACATTTCCATCCATATCGGCCTTTTCTTAAAAACCCATTTACACTCAATGGTTTTGACACCATCAGTGGATCAACCAAGTTCCAAACTTGATTGTCGTACATGGATTCTATTTCGGATTTCATGGCTCCAAGCCACTTGTTGGAATCGGGTCCCACCATCGCTTCCTCATAGGTCTTAGGTTCATCGTTGTCCAACAACAATATATCACGTTGTTCCGCTTTGTGTACTGTGAGGTGCACGACGTGATCTTTCGGACCTCAGTGGGCGGGTGTATCTACAAGCGGTGGCGCAACACTTTGCTCCTCTGTTGTGGTTACGTGGTCGTGAAACGTTTTCGGTGTTTCTTGAACTTCTTCAAGATGCACCACTGCTCCCACTAACCCTTCTTGAAAGAAACTCTTTCTCCAAGAAGACACCGTGTCGGGCGACAAACACTTTGCCTTGTTCCCGATTATAAAAGTAATATCCCTTAGTTTCCTTAGGATATCCCACAAAGAAGCACTTGTCGGATTTGGGTGTGAGCTTGTCGGGCGTAAACGTTTTACATAAGCTTCGCATCCCCAAATTTTGAGAAAAGACAAACTAGGGGGGTTACCCCGTCCATATCTCATATGGTGTCTTTTCAAGCGACTTAGATGGAACTCTATTTAGTGTGAGCGCAATTGTTTCAAGAGCATATCCCCGGAAGGATAACGGAAGATCACTTTGGCTCATCATCGACCGCACCATGTCCAACAAGGTGCGATTTCTCCGTTCGGACACCCCATTCCATTGTGGAGTTCTGGCGAGTCAACTATGGAACAATTCCACAATCTTTCGGATGATTACCAAACTCTTGGCTCAAGTATTCTCCTCCACGATCGATCGTAGAAACTTGATTGTTTTCCCTAAATGATTCGTACTTCATTCTGGAATTTTTGAACTTTTCAAAGGATTCGGACTTATGCCTCATTAAGTAGATATAACCATATCTACTAAAGTCATCGGTAAAGGTAATGAAGTACGATAACCACCTACGGCCGTTGAGCTCATTGGTCCACATACATCGGTATGTACGAGTGCCAATAAGTCACTTGCTCTCTCACTATGTCCGTGAAAGGTGCCTTTGTCATCTTACCAAGTAAACAAGACTCACATGTCTCAAATGATTCAAAATCAAAAGAGTGAAGCAGTCCATCCTTATGGAGCTTCTCCATGCGTTTCTTATTTATATGGCCTAAGCGACAATGCCGGATAAATGTGGGGTTTATATCATTAGAGAGTTGCCTTTACGTATTAATGTTATAGATGGGAGATTCTTCAAGATTCAAAACGTATAATCCATTCACCAATGGAGCATGAAAATAGAACATATCTCGAGATATATTGAACAACCATTGTCCATTGATCTAAAATCATATCCTTCCGCTTGCAAACATGAAGCGGAAATAACTTTTGACATAGTGTTGGAACACAATAACAATTATTCAATTCCAAAACTAATCCGAAGGTAGATGAAGTGGTGCTGTGCCGACAAGCTGCAGCAACGCTTGCTCCATTGCCGACGCGCAGGTTCACCTCTCCCCTTCTCAATCCTCTACTTTTCTCATTCCCTGCAATGATTTGCAAATATGAGCTACGATCCGGTATCAAATACCCAAGAGTCGATAGGTGAAGTAGCAAGATTAATGTCTATAACATTAATACCGAAGCGAAGTCGTACTTTGCTTCTTTTTGAGATCCTCCATGTACTTCTTGCGGTTCCTCTTCCGGTGGCATGTCTCCTTGCAATAGAAGCAAACGACATCGATGTCGCCGACCCCTTCTTGCCCTTCTTTGCATTGGAGGCACTCGCGATCTCATCGGGAGTTAACTTCCTTTGGTGCAAAGCTTCTTGACAGTGGTTTGCGCTTAGCCTTACTGCATCAACATCACATGATGACCGTTTTTCTGGATACTCTCCTCATTGTCTTTAGCATCCCATGCAATTCAGCCAAGGTTCTATCCATATTGTTCATGTGATAGTTTAATATGAATGGCTCGAAGCTCGGAGGGAGCGGCGGAGAATCACATCGTAGCCAACTCTTGGCTAAGGGAAAACCTAGTATTTCCGGACTCTCAATGTAGCCAATCATCTTTATCACATGCGGGTGACGGGATTCCCCTCAACAAGCACTGCACGCAAACAAGGACTTTGAGGTGTTGAACCTCTCGGCCCGAGCTTGGTTCTCAAACATGCCACGATCCTGAATAATAGTGTGAGCATCGTTGCTCTCATATTGCTTACGAAGCTCGGGGATATTGTAGCTAGCATGAGACGGCTTATGTCTAGGGTATCATTAGTGTGCTTCTCGTAAGCTCTCCGTGCGATTGCGGTGGCATTATTTGGCAAATCCTCAGGATAAGGTACTTCAAGAACGTACTCCTTACACTCTTGCTTGAGAACATTTCTCAAGTTACGATACCAATCCATAAAGTTTGTTCCATTTAATTTTTCCTTTTCGAGAATAGATCGCAAATTAAAGGTCGGGTGTAGTATTAGCCGCCATTTATTCTACAAAGAAAAAGCAAAGTTTAGCACAATGTTTATGCTATGTCTATTGTTAAACAATTTAACATTAGACTCCCATTACGTATTTTCCACCTTCCCTCTAGGTTACGTATTGGGTCAAGATCCACATGTTAATTAATTTTCTAGTGAGCTTTGGCATCTTGCTAGAAAATTAATAACATCGATAAGCAACTCCTTGCTAATCACATCTCTATGTGACTCTTGTTGTTGGTGTGGCATCTCCATGCCCCGGCGCCAACCTATGCCCCAAGGCCCAAAACTGTTTTGATAGCCTTGTTAAGTAAACCAAATGCTCCTTGTATATGTCCGACATATACCCCTCGTGTTATGATAGAGAATGGCACTCTGCTTTGGCGGACCCACCATTGACGAGCATAACGGTGGCCAGTGCAACATTTGGAAGGGCATCATTACCACTTAATTTTGCGAGGATGCTATCCTATCAAACAAACATATCACATATGAAAGCAAGTAGAATAGCATATAATGAAATAGTATGGCCCCCTTCACATGGTGATCTCCATCTCGATGCCGACGGCGAGGATCTCCATCTTCGGCACCATCTTCCAATGTGCATGATGCTTGATTTCTTCAAACTAAGCTACTACTATAGAAGCTCTAATTGAAGATTACATCGACTCGCAGGTCGTGAAAGAATATTACAAGCATTGCACGTATGAAAGAATATTACAGGGATTGCACATATGAAAGAATATTACATGCATCACATGCATCTCATACATACAATAGGGCCATACCATCTCAAAGCATTCTCTGCAAAAACAAGTTAGGCGTAGAAACGTTTTCTACCTATCGCGAGAGATACGGCACGAGACGACCTATAAGGGGGTACGCACACGGCGGGCTTCCGGACGGCGCCAGGAACACCACACGAAATTCATAGATCCAATCTATGAAATCGCTTACGGAAACCATGTCGGCATAATCATATTATGCCGTCCTGATACACTATCAAGGGAGATGGTTTGCGTAGGCGCGAGGCAGCTAACAAGATCGGACTACGAGATAGCTTCGGCATAATCACATTATACCGTTCCGATACACTATCAAGGAACGCTATCTCGAAGCCGACTCAAACCGAGTTCTATGGATATTGCTTCGACGTAATCACATTACGCGGTTCCGATACACTATCAAGGAACGCAATTACCATGAACTCTCCTCAACAAATCCCGTAAAACCGATTGATCCAATCAACAGGTGCACAAAACTTGTTCCGGATCAATGTAAAACCCGAACTAAGCAAGATTAGCTCGATACCCTTGAAGGGTTACGCGGAGGCTACGCTAGCCGAAAACAAAAACTTTTAACCGCGCAAACTAGGAACACTTGCAAGTAAGGGCCGATAGATCGTTACCGATTGGAGTATGCGCGGAAAGCGCCAATCGGGGCTATCCGATCTGGAATTGTGTAGCCGATTCCCGCAAGCCGCCAGCCGATTCACCAATCAGTCAATTCGCGGAGTCGTCCAGATCACGTTCTTGCGCCTTGCTCCGATGCGTCCGACCGCGCCGATCCGAAGCCGATCAACGGCGCGCAACGTAGCGGCGCCTCTGCCCGTATCCACACATCGGGGACGAACGCCGAACACCCGTGTGCTAGCACGCGATGCAAGGCTAGGGTTTGGCTCGAAAGTGGGGAGGGTTTCCGTGGAGATTGATCTCGGCGACTTGTTGCACGCGATGCAATTGACGTGCCGCCGCTCTCAACCCCTCCCTCCTTTATATAGAGTTGGCCGGCGGGACTAGTGGCCGATCGGGACTCTATTTTGAATCGGATCCTATCCGAATCTCATAGAGTTGGCCGCCCATATGTCGTAAGCCCATAGGACTCTATCCGATCGGATCCCTATCCGATCGAGCCGTATCCGAGTCCAACTCGAATATCTATTCTATCCCCTTAAGCGTGCGACCACAGTAGGTTCGGGTATACTCGGTTTCAGCTATAGTCTAACTTAGCCAGGCCGTCGGCTCGAGTCCAACTCAGCCGACCCGTCAACGCGGCGCCTAGCAGCACATATTGACACCATAGTATACAAGAATAATATCGGCTCTGAACCTGTAATGTGTACACAAATCCCTTTGCCTCACGATACCAGTTAAGCTATAGGCAAGATGTGTGCCATCCCTTCAATAGCTTAACCATTCACTCGAACCGTATTGGATTATCGTACATTGATTGACTCCTCAATCAACTTAGCATGGCCATGCATTTCCATAATCCATTACCTCGAGGGCCCAGAGATATCTCTCCAAAGGAGGGGCAAATTCCATCTTGATCACTCACATCCCACTCCATGTTTCATAGCAAACCCGAAAACTACCTTTATAACTACCCGATTACGGAATAGCGTTTGGTAGTCCCAAAGTAGTCTACTACACATGTTGGAATCCATGGTGATCTCGGTCTAAGGACTTTGTACCAACACTACGAGACCAACTAATGGCACATTAATTCTGTAGTGTCTTATGGTGGGTCTATCCAACAATGTGTTCTCCAACACATGTGTCCATGTTTATTGATTTGGTATCTCCATACCCATGATCTATGAGACATGATCATCAATCAATAAACATGCGATCTTAGAATCATATTTGTTCCAACAATATGACATATGATCGGGGATAATTTAGAAATAGATTCATACATACGAGTCTCATAAATAAGTCACGTACTTATTGATCAATACAAGATGTCTATTTCATGGAACTGAATAACACTTTATTCATAAATACATAAACATTGACGTGATATCCAACATCTCCATGTTGCTCTAGGGCATATCACTA
>JAIFGZ020000297.1:0-81744 GCA_019925245.2 Oryza australiensis
TCTGGCCGGTCACCGGTCGAACAGCCCGGGCGGCAAACGAAGAGCAGCGCGAGTGAAAAAAAGAAAAGAAAAAGAAAAATAGGGAAAAATTTGGAAAATTTTGGAAAATTTGGAAAATATTTTGGGATGACTAGAGTAAAATTTTGGGCAAAAATAAATTATTTTCTCGCATGTTTTCTAAGTGCAAAGTTTGAAAAATCGAAATCGGACGTTTTCGGAATTTTGTTTCAAGGTCGTTTTTAAATCCGGACTCCGTTTAATTCTTTCTCGCCATTTAAATAGGCTTCTCTTTTGTGCTCAAACCCTCAAACCTCGAGCACGAATTTCCTCCGCTGATATTTTCAAACCTAAATTCCCAAATTATTACGATCGCCGTCTTTGCGAAAACCCTAGGAAATCGACTCGATTTCAAACTCGATTTTCCTAAAGCGACCTTTATCCCGACTCAAGAAGAATTTTAGGCAAAACATTCGAGTCGTTTTCGTGGCCTTTATGGTTCTTTTCGATCTCTTGGTATTTTATTGAATTCTAATTGAATTCAATTGACCTTTCACACGTACGGGTAGCACTCGAAGAAACCGGCATCGACCCCGCTGAAGATACCACCCCTCAAGTGTGCGAGCAAGGCAAGTCATCACACTCTTTGAACATATTGATCCTACTTTGTGTAATGATGTTGATTTCAAAATTACAAATTGCATGCCTTACACAAACAAGCACCTATGCTTGATATACCCGCTTTGATATTGATCACCATTAGAATTTATTCTTTGTAACCTTCGATGTGATATGACCGGAGGATAACTCTCGGTACAAATGCTTAGTCCTACTTACACTAGATCCCCGCATACCATGATTTTGCAAGAAAGCTTTGTGCTCGGGCAACTACCTTAGGGAAGGTAGTTGAAATACGGCTCCGTGGAGACATGAGCGCCACATGGCCATGAGAATGTTGAACTAGGCTTGATGAAAATTGAAAAAGCTATACAAATGTTTTAGACGGGGCTACTGGATGATTTGGGTGGATTCCGGAATAGGCAAAGTGCCGACCCGGTCAATTAAGGACCGAGCCATGAGATAGTCGGGAAACGAGCCGCATAACCGTACTTCTCGAATGGGTATAGACCTAGCTGACTAGATAGCCGAGCGGAGGCGGTATCCTTGCATAGATGGTTCTCTATGATGTGGTTATGTGGGCATGAGGCTGCGGCCTTTCTTGGTGGAATTAAATCGATATTAACCAAACTTAAAGATTGAGGAAGTTTTCCCTTACCCTGTGTGCGCCTGTAACTCCTCTCACCGCTAGAAAAGGACGGCTAGAGTGCATGAGGGCTTAAGTTCATGGAGCGGGTACCGCCAAAGCGAGGTTATCGAAAGGCTTTGCCGTGACCGTCTCATGTGTTGAGGCGTAGGCTCATTTGTTGGGCCGCGGAGTACGGGTAAAGTGTACATCCACCTGCAAAGGTGAGTGAATCAATCTATTCGAATAGCCGTGCTTGCGGATATCGAGCATCGTGACAAGACTTTCGCTTGGCTAGACTTTTAAACTTAAACTCGTGGGATGGGTGTGCATGATGATTTCATTCACAGGATCAACTTCTCGAGATACGAGAAGGGGTAGATTCCCGTAAAATCATGACGAATCGGAGGCGGAAGCCATCCTTGGAATCACGATGGATGGTAGATGAACCGTCACCGGATTAATGAACTGTGAAATTAAACTTGATTTGGCTAGTTGATAGGCTTGTGAAAAGAATTGTGAAAATTGGCTTTATGCAAAAGAACCCCAGCCATTCTTTGAATAACCCTATCATATGCATCAATTCCGTGTTGGCTTGCTGAGTACGGTTGGTACTCACCTTGCTATACGCACAAACCTTCAGCCGATGGAAATGAAGAGTCGGAGGACCCATACGCGTATTACCGTGAGGGTGAAGGAAGCGACGCGCGTACTAGATCTTAGCTCCGGCCGTTGCTCGTGGCGAATGACAAGCCGTCGCCTCATTCCGCCGTACCTAACTTCGTTTTTAGTGTTGTATTCGGACCATAAGGTCCCGTGGGTTGAACATTGCCTTCGGGCCTATTGATGTAATAATATTGATGTAAGACTATTCGTGCATGTGCACCTGATTATCCAAGATCAGTATTCGTGGGTACCAACTACTCGATCCAGTGGAAATGGTACTATGAACACGAAGATTCCCGTTTCAAAACGGGGGTCCACAGAGCTGGTATCGTGAGCCATGCGACCGTAGGCATACTCCATTTGGTAACGATCTATCGGCCCTTACTTGCAAGTGTTCCTGGTTTGCACGGTAGAAAAGTTTTTGTTTTCGGCTAGCGTAGCTTCTGCGTGACCCTTCACGTGCGTCCCCATCCGCCGCCGCGCGCGCCTCCCGCGCCGATCCCGTCCCCATCTACCGCTCCGACACCGCGCGCCACCTCCCTGCGCTAATCCCGTCCTCATCCGCCCTTCGATGCCACTCGCCGCCTTCCCCGCGCTGATCCCGCCCCCATCCGCCGCTCCGACGCTACGTGCCGCCTCTCCCGCGCTGATCCCGTCCCCATCCGCCGCTCCGACGCTCCCCCATCCGCTGCCGCTGCTCCACCCCCTGCATCCGCCGCCACGTGCCCCTCCATCCTCCACTCCTCACCGTCACCGATGTCGGCCAACTCGGGCGAGCGCGTACATGTGAGTTCGTCGACGACCGCACCAACACACTCCGCGCCGATCCCGTCCTCATCCGTCCTTCGACGCCACGTGCCGCCTCCCCTACGTTGATCCCGTCCCTATCCGCCGCTTCGATGCTGCATGCCGCCTCTCCCAGGCTGATCTCGTCCCCATCCGCCGCTCCGACGCCACGCGCCGCCTCCCCCATCGACCGACGACGAGAAACCGCCATGGATCTCGCGCTCCCCATTCGCCTGCCGCCGCTCGCCCCCGCACCGCCGCCACGTGCCCCTCCATCGTCCACGCCTCATCGTCACCGGCGTCGGCGTCGGCCAACTCAGCGAGCGAGTACGGGAGTTCGTTGACGAATGCACCAACAACACCCAGCAGCAGCATGGAGATCGCGACAACCGAGGCTATGGTCGTTTTCTCTCTGCGCGTCGCCTCTCGTTCGTTCATCATGTGAGGATTTGGCTTGCTTATTGCGATGTGATGTGGGTCTATGGTGTTCTTTTAGGGTTCGGGGTGAGGAGCTATGCTTGTGCAAACCTACTCTTCCAAAATCCGATTAAGATTCGTCGCAAACGTTGAACGATCAGAGGTTGTCATCGCAAACGGAAGTGGGTAAGGTTTAGGGTACCGCACAAACGGTTCCTCGCTCTGCCGCCCTAACATGTGGAGATGATTTTGGTGTCTCAAACCATACCCCGTTTGCCTCTCGTTATGTGTATTCTTGTTTCCTATATATTGGCTTGTCATTCCGGTGAAAATTGTGATGCATCCTTTTAATCCTCTATTGGTTTTCCTTTTTCGTAAAGAAATGCTTTTTACACACAAATCGAAGAAGCATGTACTACTTTTTACACCGTCAAATTGCCGAGTTTGCGTAGTATGTTTCATATCTATTCTCATCTTGTGAAGAGTAAGTACCTTTGGAAGAGGGCATTGTGCCCTCGGCCCGTGCAATTTATTAAAATGGTATTTTGCACTTAGATTCATATTTGAGAAGTTGTTTCTTGAATAATAAATGGGATCCTACTAGCCCACCTCGATCAAATTCAAATTTGTTTGAGATCCGAAAGAACATTCGAGGATGGACCGATGTGTGCTCATAACCTTTTGATTTTTTTTCCTCATGGTACCCTGATAAAGGGAGAAATTAATCTATCAAAAACTGTACAACGTATTAGACTAGAGTAGTTGTCTTGTTCTTGCAAATTACATGTACTATGTGCTGGAATATAGTTCAGATTGTCGTGGCTTTAACAATTTGATTCATCGAATGAATATTGTTCTTAAATACTGTTTTATCACTAACACAAGAGCAATTCCTCCTATGTGCCCAACTTCATATATATCAAATAAAGAGTACCGCTTTTTGGGTCCATATGAATCCCTTCATATTTTTTACTACAAACCAAGATTTTTTATTGACCCACATCATCAACAACTTACAAGCCATTAAATTATAATGTGGAAACAGTTTCAGGCCTAGATTGGTATTATGGTTTTTATCGTGAACTATGTAGCGAGATAAAAGGAGTCATTTACCTTCACAAGGCCAAATAGGCTAACTTATGAATTGTTGTGTACCTTGAGGTTATTTCCTCTCGTGACCTCTCGTGCTGTTTTGGAAACATAAAACTACTAAACTTAGTCATTTCATCCTGTAAGCAATTGCCTAATGTATTATCTATATGTACTTGGAGCCCATATTTGATAGAAAATATTTATTAAATCGAGATAAATATGCTCTTGATCTCATCTTTTGTCTTTATTAAATCGAGATGAATATGTTATTGGGATATGCTGATCCTAATTTGTTTCAAACAAAAACATGAATATTTTTTGTATATCACATTGTTACATAAAAATAGCTAATGGAACAACTCGCGATTTAATTTGTAGTTGGATCAGTGTAACATGCAGGAGCCAAAGTGACATTCACCGTGCATACCATTCTTTGTGTATTCGATGATGTTGTTGTCCATATAACATATGATTGTCCATAATCCCGCCATGAGACTCATTTTCATTATCTTGTTTACTTTTGTTGGAACAATTAATTTGATCTCAAATTCTTTACCAGTGTCCGATGTACAAAACATGACTCCCGCATAACTTTTTTTGTTTATGACGTCCAGTGCTCTTGACTTCGATTCTCGGGAGGAATTTTCAGTTTTATGGTTCGTGTTATTGTTTTCTGAAGACTTCAGCCTTTTTCACTTGATCTGCAGGTTGGTTTCTGATCTGAATCTGCAAAATAGTGGCTTGTTTGTTGCTCATCTAATACACTATCGATGAGTTACCGTCATCATTGCTACCCGAACATGACATTGCAGTGATAATTGACCTTTTAATTTTGCTCGCAAAGATCCAACATGGCACCACCAGATCTTCTAGGGAAGATACAATGCCTCCGCAAGTTTGTACTCGATCCATTATATATCTCGTTTGTTGTTCGATGAGAGTGCAGCTCATATTCCTAAGATGAGAATGCCAAGCACATTAGATGTTGTCATGTTTAGCTTAAGAGTTTGTTTTGGCACAAAACTTTATTGGGTCCAATACTATTTGCAGACTTTCTCTTAGGGTTGAGAATGGAATCAATTTTTATGTTGATTGCGAGCATAGGAAAATGGTTCCATTCTGAACTCGGGTCATTTGAACTTGCATGTTTCGAAATCCACCGATAACTCTGAAAGCTTCTCAATGGAAAGTGATTTTGATACTCGCAAAGCCTTAGCATACAATACATCTTTTTGCATAATAGATTTTTGAATAGGCCCATCTCCTGATCAATTTGATTTTGTGCAGCTTGTCGGCGAGCAACTTTTACCGCTACCTTCATGTTAGACTTTAACTCGCTGCCCGTGCTCCAGTGGAAGCTCTTTCTGGCCGATTCCTATCATTGGCTGATTCCCATTGTTCTTGGGTAGGCCAATGCATTGGAAAGGTATGTATTATTTTGTGTCAATAACATGTCATGTATTTATTGTATCCTAATATATCCATTGTGCTTTTTTATAAACATTTTATGCAGCGTTCTCCTTGAATCAATCACAAGGGCGTAATAGTTAGTTTGCCAACTGCAACACATCGCATGCCGTTTGAACTTTGTCGACCTCATATGACATGTACTTTGCATAACCAACCATGCTATTTGTATAGGATGCACTTCCTGTGAAAGAACAAGTGTCCGATGCAAAGTCGAAAGGAAAGGAAGCATTTGCAAAGGGTGATTACATGACATGCATCTACTTCTACACCTTGGTAATTGTTTGACACAATTAATGTATGCTCGATACGTGATTTCAGTTATAATCTAAAGCTGATTTTCAAGTTTAGAATTTGTTTTTAGGATTAATTTCAGTGGTCTCGCTTCGCAACTTCCATTGCCCAACTCTCTTTTCATGATTGTTAAGAAAAGTAAAAGATCTACTTAAAAGTCAAAATTCAAAACTAGCTTTGGTTTATATTTGGATTAGTACATGGCTACATAATAAATAACTAATTCTGAAAATATCCGGCATGAGAAACATGAAGGGTCTTAATAATTCTAAAAACATAAAGGAAATTCTATAAATACAAGGCTACACAATAAATAACTATAAACAAGACAGCAAGCACAGTACATGTAGAGATCTAGATTGATAAATAATTATGGCATCAATCTTTTTTATTCCATCATGACAAAAACATTATCTACCGTGTTTCTGTGGGTGACGTCCATACCCGCCGTGTATGTTATTGAACTTGCGGGAAGGCCCTTGGGCTATACCCCAATCAAAGAATGGGCATGACAAGGCTTTCTTTTCTTTTCTTTTGTTTTTTTGCCTTGCTGAATTTGTGGTAATTTATTTCGTCTCGTATGGGTGGTTGATGGATTTATGCCTTCGGTTAGAACATAAATAATTTTCCATAATAATGAAAAGATTTCCTTTTGATTGAGAATTCATGGTTGAGAGCTTCTCATATTTGTAATAACTAGTGAGCGTGCACGTGCAAGGCACGTCGACATATATAATTGAGAAAAAATATGGTTATTGTTGACCATATATTGATATATTATTAAAGAATCATCGTAGACACCAATAAAAATAAAATTATTGTAAGCATTGTATTGGTAATGCATGAAATAAACCTAAAATTATTTTTATAATTGATTCCGCGTCTACTTCCGGATCGGTCCATGTCATGCTCGGTTTAATCATCCTACATCCGAGGCCATTCTTGAGGAAATCGTGGATCGCGATATTGTTAAGTAGGTCGTCTCGAACATCCGGATGCACATGTATATAATACGATCCATTTAGTACTATGTTAGTTTGTATATTCAAGCCAGAAGAAATGAAATACGTGCATGTACCTTGAAGAGGAGCGTACATCCCGCTTTCTGGCCATAACACAACGCTAATGATTGTATCGTTTGTACTGACCAAACTTTCTGAAAATTAAGTATAGATAATTTTTCAAGTGTTTTTTAGAATAAACATAAAATTTAAGATATATGTTTGAACCTATGGTTTGTGAAATTTTTTTCTTTTTGGGCAGCATCACAGAGGCATAACTCTCCTTGTTGAAAGCAAACATTTCGGTGACAGAATATTTAACGAAGAAACATTTTACCTTTCGGTGTAACGGTTCTGCATAGTTTTGGGTTGCACCAAATGAAGGATAATTCGTGATATCTCTTAGGGGAACCCTTGCTTGTGACGATTGTAGAGGGTGTGAAGCCAATAGAAGAATTTGCATTTCCATCGGTCGGCGGTGTCTCTTCCTAAAGCATGTGGCATGGAAAAGTCAAATAAAATCGTTATGTGATCAATAACATGTTGTGGCCAGAAAATATTAATTATGGCAAGATAGTGAAAATATAACTTTGCAAACAACAAACCCGACCGTGTTGAAAATCTGGTGTGCCCTTTGCATCGTTTTCCATTGTATTAAGATGTCGCCTCGTTTTGCGTAGGGTTGTACCAACGTGCAAGTCACAAACTGAAACAACATAGAGCATATAGATGAGGTAATCCAACAAACTGAAACATGTAAAGAGATTTTAATGAGCTAATTTTCCGACATTTAGCAGGGTAAACTCATGCCAAAATAATGATCGAAACAAAACTTCTCTAAATTATTTTCTTTGCAAAGAACAAAATTCGGTTTCAACATATCATAAAGCTAGCTCGTTGACACAAAACTGAACTGCAACATCAGTACCTGCAAAGTTCAGCTGCATATATTGTGCTGCATTTGAAGTTACTTTATATTAGTATAGATAGAAATTCTGCCATATATAACAACATGATTGGGCGTATGTATCATCATGACAGTTTACCAATTTCCCTAAAGAACCCTCTTAAACACAAACACAAGGGTAATCAGCTTGTAAACCCTGTATATATGCATCTTAATCAGCTGCAGTTCACTCGAGTTCATGCATGAATTCATGCCTAAGTTTTTTATGGATCAACCTATTAATTTCCAATCAGAACAAAGCGTCGCTTAATTTTGCTGGTTTTGCCATTTTCATGCTAAAAAAATGCCTCCTACACATGCCTTGCCGTGACTGATTGACAATATTTCTTGTACAACAGCGATGGATAGTGATGCAGCACTAACCTATAAAGACTGCATAGTGCTAGCCTGCAAACAAAAACAAAGGAACACAAGAGCTAATATATTCTTCAGTGAGCAGCTAACGTTTATTAGCAGAGACCTTTATTTTTATGAAGACTTTGAAATAGCGAAAGGTATCTTTTCCAACTCCTATTGTACAGGGTTAACTTGAATATATGCATCTTAAACCCTGCATATAAGTACCGGGGCGTGCGAGGAGGCGGCGAGCGGCGAGCGCGCGCGAGGAGGCGGCGGCCGGAGGAGCGCGAGGAGGCGGGCGGCGGAGGGCGCGAGGAGAGGCCGGCGAGCGGCGGCGGCGGGCGCGAGCGAGGAGGCAGGCGGCAGAGGGCACGAGGGGACGGCGAGCGGCGGGAGCACGCGAGGAGGCGGGCGGCGATGGCGGGAGCGCGTGAGGAGGCGGCGGCGGTGTGAAGCGCGGGTTTTTTTGTTTATCGCTGTGTTAACTCGTGTGCTAATTGCTAATTGATGTGTGCTAATTGCTAATTGCTAATTGCTGCGATGAACCGATACTTTTTATATTAGTATAGATTTTGGTGTTCTGTAACAAATTTATAGCTTAATTTTTTAAAGTAACTACAATATGTATGTTTTAGCAACGTGGATTCCACGTGCATGCTTACTAGTCTTATATGTGGATGACATATTACTGATTGGAAATGATATACCTATGCTTGAATCCGTCAAGTCTTCATTGAAAAATAGTTTTTCCATCAAAGATTTGTTAGTGAGATGCCCTAGAGGCAACATGGAGATGTTGGATATCATGGTCAATGTTTATGTATAAATGAATAAAGTGTTATTCAATTCCATGAAATAGACATCTTGTATTGATCAATAAGTACGTGACTTATTTATGAGACTCTATATGTATGAATCTATTTCTAAATGATCCCTGATCATATGTCATATTGTTGGAAAAAATATGATTCTAGGATCGGCATGTTTATTGATTGATGATCATGTCTCATAGATCATGGTATGGAGATACCAAATCAATATACGTGGACATGTGTTAGAGAACACATTATTGGATAGACCCACCATGAGACACTACAGGAATTAATGTGCCATTAGTTGGTCTCAGGTAGTGTTGGTACAAAGTCCTTATACCTGAGATCATCATGGATTCCAACATGTGTAGTAGCCTACTTTGGGACTACCAAACGCTATTCCATAACTGGGTAGTTATAAAAGTAGACTTCGGGTTTGCTATGAAACATGGAGTGGGATGCAAGTGATCAAGATGGAATTTGCCCCTCCTTTGGAGAGATATCGCTGGGCCCCTCGAGGTAATGGATTATGAAAATGCATGGCCATGCTACGTTGATTAAGGAGTCAATCAATGCAGACGGATAATCCAATACGGTTCGAGTGAATGGTTAAGCTATTGAAGGGATGACACACATCTTGCCTATAGCTTAATTGGTATCGTGAGGCAAAGGGATTTGTGTACACATTACAGGTTCATAGTCGACATTATATTCTTGTATGCTATGGTGTCAATATGCGCTGCTAGGCGCCGCTGTTGACAAATCGGCTGAGTTAGACTCAAGCCGAAACCAAGTATACCTGAACCTACAGGGTCGCACGCTTAAGGGGATAGAGTCCTGATCGGCCACTAGTCCCAGTCGGCCAACTCTATATAAAGGGGCGAGGGGTGGAGAGTTGCGGTATCGAATTGCATTGCGCCAAGATCAATCTCCATGGAAACCCTCCCCACTTTCGAGCCAAACCCTAGCCTTGCATTGTGTGCTAGCACACGGGTGTTCTGCGTTCGTCCCCGTAGATGAGTGGATACCGGTAGAGGCGCCGCTACGTTGCGGCGCCGTTGGATCGGCCACGAATCGGGTCATCGCAGCCGAGGCGATCGCGGTGAGATCGACGACGCAAGCGCGGCTGCAGCGAATCGATCGGCTTTGGTGGAATCGGCTGAGTTCGAGCGCATCGGAGCGAGGCACGAGAACGCGGTCTGACGACTCGGATCGGCTGCGGCATCAGCGAATCGGTTGATTGGTGAAACGGCTATCCTCGGGAATCGGCTGTCATCGGCCAGCACTGTTCCAGATCGGATAGCCCTGATTGGCTAGTCCGCTGCACTCTACTCCAATCGGTAACAATCTATCGACCCATACTTGCAAGTGTTCCTGGTTTGCGCGGTAGAAAAGTTTTGTTTTTAGCTAGCGTAGCCTCCGCGTAACCCTTCAGTGGTATCAGAGCTAATCTTGCTTAGTTCGGGTTTTACATTGGATCTGGAACAAGTTTTTGCAGACGGGTTGATTAGATCAATCGGTTTTATGGGATCTATAGAGGAGAGTATATGGTAATTGTGTTCCTTGATAGTGTATCGGAACGACGTATTGTGATTACGTCGAAGCAATATCCATAGAACTCGGTTTGAGTCGGTTTTGAGATAGCGTTCCTTGATAGTGTATCGGAACGGTATAATGTGATTATACCGAAGCTATCTCGTAGTCCGATCTTGTTTGCTTCCTCGCGCCTACGCAAACCATCTCCCTTGATAGTGTAGCGGGACCGCCGTGTGTGCCCCCCTTATAGATCGTCTCGATACCGTATCTCTGCGATAGGTAGAAAACATTCTACGCCTAACTTGTTCTTGCAGAGAATGCTTTGAGATGGTATGGCCCTATTGTATGTATGAGATGCATGTGATGCATGTAATATTTTTTCATATGTGCAATCCCTGTAATATTCTTTCTTACATGCAATGCTTGTAATATTCTTTCACGACCTACGAGTTGATGTAATCTTCGATTATAGCTTCAATAGTAGTAGCTCAGTTTGAAGAAAAACAAGCATCAAGCACATTGGAAGATGGTGCTGAAGATGAAGATCCTCTGCACCAGCATGGAGATGGAGATCACTACGTGAAGGGGGCCATACTATTTCATTATATGCTATTCTACCTCCTTCCATATATGTCATATGTTTGTTTGATAGGATAGCATCCCTCGCAAAATTAAGTAGTAATGATGTCCTTCCAAATGTTGCACCCGTCACCGTTATGCTCGTCAATGGTGGGTCTGCCAAAGAAGAGTGTCATTCTCTATCATAACACGAGGGGATATATGTCGGACATATACAACAGGAGCATTTGGTTTACTTAACAAGGCTATCAAAACAGTTTTGGGCCTTGGGGCATGGGTTGGCACCGGGGCATGGAGATGCCACACCAACAACAAGAGTCACATAGAGATGTGATTAGCAAGGTGTTGTTTACCGATGTTATTAATTTTCTAGTAGTGATGCCAAAGCTCACTAGAAATTAATTAACATGTGGATCTTGACCCAATTCGTAACGTAGAGGGAAGGTGTAAAATAAGTAATGAGAGTCTTATGTTAAATTGTTTAACAATAGACATAGCATAAACATTGTGCTAAACTTGTCTTTTTCTGTTGTAGAATAATGGCAGCTAATACTATACCCAGTACTTTCAATTTGTGATCTATTCTCGAGAAAGAAAGATTAAACAAAACAAACTTTATGGATTGGTATCGCAACTTGAGAATTGTCCTCAAGCAAGAGCGTAAGGAGTACGTTCTTGAAGTACCTTATCCGGATGATTTGCCTAACAATGCTACTGCAACTGCACAGAGGGCTTACAAGAAGCACACTAATGATGCCCTAGATATAATCTGTATCACGCTTGCTACAATGTCCCCTGAGCTTCAGAAGCAATATGAGGGCAGCGATGCTCACACTATTATTCAGGGACTGCGTGGCATGTTTGAGAACCAACCTCGGGCCAAGAGGTTCAACATCTCAAAGTCCTTGTTTGCGTGCAGGCTTGTTGAGGGGAATCCCGTCAGTCCGCATGTGATAAAGATGATTGGCTATATCGAGAGTCTTGAGAAACTAGGTTTCCCTCTTAGCCTAGAGTTGGCTACAGACGTGATTCTCCAGTCGCTCCCTCCGAGCTTCGAGCCATTCATATTAAATTATCACATGAACAATATGGGCACCTTGGCCGAATTGCATGGGATGCTAAAGACCGAGGAGAGTATCCAGAAAAAGGTCATCATGTGATGATGATGCAGAAGGCTAAGCGCAAACCACCGTCAGAAACTTTGCACCAAGAGGAAGTTAACTCCCGATGAGAACGCGAGTGCCTCTAATGCAAAGAAGGGCAAAACGGGGTCGACGGCATCGATGCCATTTTCTTCTATTGCAAGGAGACAAGCTACGGAAAAGGAACTACAAGAAGTACATGGAGGATCTAAAAAGAAGCAAAGTACGATTTCGCTTCAAGTATTAATGGTAGAGACATTAATCTTGCTAGTTCACCTACTGACTCTTGGGAATCAGTAGCTCATATTTGCAAATCGTTGCAGGAAATGAGAAGAAGTAGAGGCTTAAGAAGGGGCGAGGTGAACCTGCGCGTCAGCAATGGAGCAAGCGTGGCTATAGTTGCTGTCGGCACAGTACCACTTCATCTACCTTCAGGATTAGTTTTGGAATTAAATAATTGTTATTGTATTCCAACACTATGTCAAAACGTTATTTCCGTTTCATGTTTGCAAGCGGAAGGATATGATTTTAGATCAATGGACAATGGTTGTTTAGTTTATCTCAGAGATATGTTCTATTTTCATACTCCATTAGTGAATGGATTATATGTTTTGAATCTTGAAAGCATCTCCCATCTATAACATTAATACAGAGAGGCAACTCCCAAATGATACAAACCCCATGTTTATCTGGCATTGTCGCTTAGGCCATATAAATCAGAAACGCATGGAGAAGCTCCATAAGGATCGATTGCTTCACTCTTTTGATTTTGAATCATTTGAGACATGTGAATCTTGTTTACTTGGTAAGATGACAAAGGCACCTTTCACGGGACACAGTGAGAGAGCAAGTGACTTGTTGGCACTCGTACATACTGATGTATGTGGACCAATGAGCTCAACGGCCAGAGGTGGTTAATCAGTACTTCATTACCTTTATCGATGACTTTAGTAGATATGGTTATATCTACTTAATGGGCATAAGTCCAAATCCATTGAAAAGTTCATAAAATTCCATAATGAAGTACAAAATCATTTAGGGAAAACAATTAAGTTTCTACGATCAGATCGTGGACGGGAATACTTGAGCCAAGAGTTTGGTAATCATCTGAAAGATTGTGGAATTGTTCCACAGTTGACTCCGCTAGGAACTCCACAATGGAGCGGAGTGTCCGAACGGAGAAATCGCACCTTGTTGGACATGGTGCGGTCGATGATGAGCCAAAGTAATCTTCCGCTATACTTCTAGGGATATGCTCTTGAAACAGCTGCGCTCACACTAAATAGAGTTCCATCTAAGTCAGTTAAAAATACACCATATGAGATATGGACAGGCAACCCCTAGTTTGACTTTTCTCAAAATTTAGGGAAACGAAGCTTATGTAAAATGTTTACGGTCGACAAGCTCACACCCAAATCGACAAGTGCTTCTTTGTGGGATATCCTAAGGAAACTAAGGGATATTACATTTGTAATCGGGAACAAGGCAAAGTGTTTGTCGCCCGAGACGGTGTTTTCTTCGAGAAAGCGTTTCTTTCAAAAAGGGTTAGTGGGAGCAGGGTGCATCTTGAAGAAGTTCAAACACCCGTAAAATGTTTCGTGACCACGAACCACAACAGGAGGAGCAAAGTGTTGCACCACCAGTTGTAGATACACCGCCCCACGGAGGTCGAAAGATCACGTCGTGCGCCCAGTGCACGGTGTGGAACAACGTGATATATTGTTGTTGGACAACGATGAGCCTAAGACCTATGAGGATGCGATGGTGGGACCCGATTCCGACAAGTGGCTTGGAGGCATGAAATCCGAAATAGAATCCATGTACGACAATCAAGTTTGGAACTTGGTTGATCCACCTCGATGGTGTCAAAACCATTGAGTGTAAATGGGTTTTTAAGAAAAGGCCGATATGGATGGAAATGTTCACATCTATAAGGCGCGATTGGTGGCGGAAGGTTTTCAACAGATTCAAGGAGGTTATTATGATGAAACCTTCTCGCCCGTTGCAATGCTTAAATTTATTCGGATTATTCTAGCGATTGCTGCAGATTTCGATTATGAGATATGGTAGATGGATGTCAAAACGGCTTTCCTACATGGAAACCTAAGCGAGGATGTATACATCATACAAACTCAGGGTTTTGTTGATCCATAGTCGCCTGGAAAGATATGCAAGCTACAGAAATCCATTTATGGATTGAAGCAAGCATCTTGGAGTTTGAATATTCGTTTTGATGAAGTTATCAAAGGGTTTGGTTTCATCAAAAACGAAGAGGAGGCCTGTGTTTACAAAAAGGTCGGTGGGAGCACAATTGTATTTCTAATCTTATATGTGGATGACATATTGTTGACTGGAAATGATATCCATATGGTAGAATCCATCAAGTCTTCATTGAAAAATAGTTTTTCCATGAAAGACTTAGGAGAGGCCATACATATTGGGCATTCGGATCTATAGATGATTATAGATCGCAATCTGGGTTCGTGTTCTGCCTGAATGGAGGTGTAGTCAGCTGGAAGAGTTCCAAGCAGGATACTGTTGCTGACTCTACAATGGAGGCCGAGTACATTGCTGCATCAGAAGCTGCAAAGGAGGCTTTTTGGATCAAGAAATTCCTTTCTGAGCTTGGTGTGATGACTAGTGCGACTGGTCCAATGTCTCTCCATTGTGATAATAGTGGAGCCATTGCGCAAGCCAAGGAGCCGAGATCACATCAGAAGTCCAAACACATACTTCGGCGGTATCATCTCATCCGCAAGATAGCGGACAGAGGCGATGTCAAGATATATGCGTGCACACGGATCTCAACATAGCCGATCCGTTGACAAAACCTCTCTCTCAGCCGAAGCATGAGGCGCACACAAGAGCAATGGGTATTAGATACTTACATGATTGACTCTAGTGCAAGTGGGAGATTGTTAGTGATATGCCCTAGAGGCAACATGGAGATGTTGGATATCATGGTCAATGTTTATGTATAAATGAATAAAGTGTTATTCAGTTCCATGAAATAGACATCTTCTATTGATCAATAAGTACGTGACTTATTTATGAGACTCTATATGTATGAATCTATTTCTAAACGATCCCTGATCATATGTCATATTGTTGGAACAAATATGATTCTAAGATCGGCATGTTTATTGATTGATGATCATGTCTCATGATCATGGCATGGAGATACCAAATCAATATACGTGGACATGTGTTAGAGAACTCATTGTTGGATAAACCCACCATGAGACACTACAGGAATTAATGTGCCATTAGTTGGTCTCAAGTAGTGTTGGTACAAAGTCCTTACACCTGAGATCATCATGGATTCCAACATGTGTAGTAGCCTACTTTGGAACAACCAAACGCTATTCCGTAACTGGGTAGTTATGAAAGTAGTCTTCAGGTTTGCTATGAAACATGGAGTGGGATGTGAGTGATCAAGATGGAATTTGCCCCTCCTTTGGAGAGATATCCCTGGGCCCCTTGAGGTAATGGATTGTGGAAATGCATGGCCATGCTAAGTTGATTGAGGAGTCAATCAACGGACGGATAATCCAATACGGTTCGAGTGAATGGTTAAGCTACCGAAGGGATGACACTCATCTTGCCTATAACTTAATTGGTATCGTGAGGCAAAGGGATTTGTGTACACATTACAGGTTCATAGTGGACATTATATTCTTGTATGCTATGGTGTCAATATGCGCTGCTAGGCGCCGCTGTTGTCAAATCGGCTGAGTTAGATTTGAGCCAAAACCAAGTATACCTGAACCTACAGGGTCGCACGCTTAAGGGGATAGAAAAGATATTCGAGTTGGACTCGGATACGGCTTGATCGTATAGGGATCCGATCGGATAGAGTCCTATGGGCTTACGACGTATGGGCGGCCAACTCTATGAGATTCGGATGGGATCCGATTCAAAATAGAGTCCTTATCGGCCACTAGTCCCAGTCGGGCAACTCTATATAAAGGGGCGAGGGCTGGAGAGTTGCGGTATCGAATTGCATTGCGCTAAGATCAATCTCCACGGAAACCCTCCCCACTTTCAAGCCAAACCCTAGCCTTGCATCGCGTGCTATCACACGCGGTGTTCGGCGTTCATCCACGGACGTGTGGATACTTCCAGAGGCGCTGCGATGTTGCGGCGCTCGTTGATCGGCTATGAATCTGGGCTACAATCGGAGCGAGGCGATCCGTGACGGATCGACAACACAAGCGCGGCCGTGGCGGATCGATCGGCTTTGGTGGAATCGGCTGAGTTTGAGCGCATCGGAGCGAGGCGCGAGAACACGATCCGACGACTCGGATCGGGCTGTGGCATCGGCGAATCGGCTTTGGTGAATCGGCGTCCTGTGGAATCGGCTGTCATCGGCCAAGACCGTTGTTGAAACTCGGTTTCGGCAATAGAAAATTGGGGGTGCGTCAAGATCGTCAAGCGCTATGGGGTAGGTGGAAAACAAGGATTTAGACAGGTCCAGCCCTCTTGAGAGGTAATACCCTACTCCTGTTTCGGGGATTCGATCCACCGAGTGTATATTGATCTCAAGATCTAAGGCTGAAAGCTCATAGCTTATCTGATATCCCTCAAGGGAGACCCCTTACCCCCTTATATAGTCTTGGGAGGCGGGCTTACAGATCTAAAACCCAATCTTACTCTAAGTCGGTTTCCTAAATCATATCAAACCGTGACTATAGGCCGTTGCCTTATCTCAATCGGCAACGTAACACCCAAGTCTCATATTTGGTTTACATATTTGGTAGGCGCAACCTATCCCTATCTCCGATTGGATAAGCTTGCCATGTGTATATCCGATTGCCATAATCTCCATAGTAGCCCTCGAGTCCTTTTCGGTCGACGAGACAACTCAAGCATCAAACCAAGACAAGATACAACCAAACATTTTTTTGGCCGAATGCTTCGGTGCCGAGTGATTCCATCATCTCTCGCTTGAATCTCCCGAGTGGCTCCAAAGGCGTGAAGGGCTGAATAATATCCAAAAATTCTCAAAAATAAATATCTAGGTACATCTCTTGATGTACCTAATTAGGTGTAGCCCCCAACTGTGTGATTAGCCAAAAATAGCCCAAACATTCAATCAAGAACTATAAAGAATCATACTCATGTAGATGCCTAGCTCAAGCAAAGCAACCTCATCACTCGGCAAGCTCGTGCTTATCCGAGTGATTTTGCTCGAGTCATCTCTGCAGATAACTCAATCAACCCTCGCGGGTGAAAAAGCACTTGGAAGCTCCCGCTTATCCGAGTGAAGCTACCCGAGTCATCTCGAATCAAATATTTTAATCATCCCTCATAGGTAAACAAGTTTTTCAGTTGTTCAAAAAATATGACCAAAATATTAAACAGCTCATGCCATAGTATTGGTCTCAATCTAAAAAAGATCTTCACCAAGGTGGAAAGGTAGCATTGACATAATCATTCAATCAAATGCAAACAAACCAAACAGCTCTTGTCATCAAGGCAGCCATAAAAAGCTTATTGTTTGTCACCTTTCAAATTGCATCATGCTAGCTTCTAATGGAGTCAAGCAAGCTGCGGTATTAAAGGATTTTCAAAGGTACGGGCACTCGACACGTGCATATTGCCAAGGCAAATCTCGCTTAAGTTCATCCACTTAAGTCCCTAAGGACACGCATCGGGCCACACCTTAGCTGGGCCGTAGGTCTCTCATGGGCTCGGCCCAATCACAAGAAAACCTAGCGCAACCCTCAAATCTCTTTACAAAGCCTCGAGGTCATCCCCGCCACTTCGTCTTCCCAAAAGAAAATTCCCCAATCGCAACACTTGTTCATTAGCTTGCAACGAGAGAACCCTAAGCCCTTGCGTGCACCCAATCCATCGATCCGTAAGCCCGCTCTTCGCTCACAACTAGCCTCCGCATCCATCCTTCACAACCCCCATCTCAAATCCCCATCCTTCTAGCCAGATCTACTCCTCATCCAAACCCCACTCATGGCGGACGATAGGAAAATCCCTTTCGAGCAATGGGCCGCCGGATGTGAGGGAATCCACCCTCAAGGAGATGGTGAAGCACGGAGTGCTTCCTCCCAAGGAGATCGTGGCTGGCGCCCGGCGGCGGTGAAGATTTTCCCACCCCGAACACCGTTGAGCTCATCGTCTTCACTTCTTTCTTTTACCGTGGCTTCAGCCTCGCCACCTCCGAGTTCTTTAGGGGCTTCTTGATTATTATGGTCTTCGTCTCTATCATTTGAACCCCAACTCCATGCTTCACATTGCCCTTTTCATTCACGTGTGTGAAGCCTTCCTTAGCATTCTCCCCACTTCCGCTCTCTGGCGCATGTTTTACCTTAAACCGCATCCCAATAAGGACCAGCCCTGCGTTGTTGGTGGGGCAGGTTTCCAGCTCCGCGGATCCCTTCGTCGGCCTTCCCCCCATGCCTAAGCATACCTGGAATACCGTGCCAGTAGCCCAAGACTGGGAAGAAGCCAAAAAGTTATTAGCGAAGATCTTGGAGATGAAGCAGAAGGGTCTTCGCGGCGAGCAAATCACTCGACATTTCATCAGGAGCCAACTGGCGCCGATCAAGGAGCGATCGAAGCCAGCCTTCTAGTACGAGGGTGAGAGGGACCCCAATCGGGAAGACCGGGACTCCCTTAGCTTTGAGATCTTGAAAATACGGATGTACAAGATCTTCTCGACGGAATTGCGTCGAGCGCAGCCTCTCTTCGCCGGTCCTTCCCTTCGCCTCTATCGACCTCCTCCTCCGGTAAGTCGATCGAACTCCTTCATTGCTCGCAATCTTGACGTCATACTTCTTATCGTTGTAAGAAACTTTCTTGCAGGAAAATGCCTCCATCATCTCGAAGCCCTACAAAATTCCTCACGACGACATGCCGACCCGACCTGCCAAGAAGACAGCCGACGGCGTGAAGATCCAGAGTGATTCAGCCGGGAAAAGGGCAGCCCCGAGTGAGGATATCAGCAAACGGGTGAGCAAGAGGAGGCTCGTCATCGATGACTCGGACGATGATGTCCCAGGCCCTCCAGCCGAAACAACACCTCCAAGGCCGTCACCGAAGGCGGCGCCGAAGATCCACCGGTCGTCCAAGTACGCCTCACGACTAAAGTTTGAGCTCATCGTTGAAGGTTTCTTCGTCTTCATTTCGACTGCTCCTGTCGTTCTCTTTGCAGAAAACCCCAAGACATAGACCCGGCAGGCGAGTGAGGGGCCAACGCCCGCTCGCTGCGTCGAGGCATCCAAGCCTCGCGGAACCCAACCCCTGAGCCCTCTCCCGAGCGAGAGTGCTCGGCGGAAGGCCCTCACCTCCCAGCCGAGAGTATCCCAAGGAGAGAGCCCCCGACCACCGCCTGGACACCCCGACCGGAAACCGCCGCGTGGAGAAACACCGCGGCCTCAAGGCCTCGACCGAAGACCCGCCGGTCAAAGGTCGAAGGAAAATGCCACCTGGTGCTCCAGCTTAAGGATTCGGCCACCGAATCCGGTAAGTCTTGGATTAACATTTCATCTTTAATCTTCGATTTTACTCTTTCGTATCTTCATCTCGTTCCTCCCGATCTATCAGCCACGTAGAAGAGATCCCTGTGCTGCGCTTCAAACTCCGGGTTCCTCCGATTAAGATCGAGTGGCGAGATTAAGAAGGCCAAAGGCAGGGCATCGTCTTGGATAAGCAAGCGGAAAGCGAGGAAAGCGATGCCCTTGTCAACAGCGTGAACGAGGTGACTCGGCTACTCAACGTAAGTCTCTATCCTTTTTCATTGCCGCATCGTTATTCGTTTTCAGTAGGCCAACTTCAGGTCTTGCGCGTAGAAAGAGTACTGCCGATCGATGGCCAAGTCTGAGACGCTCGAGAAGTTGGTCCCGCATCTAAACACCCTGGAGGACATCCAACAAAAGTTGAAGACCACGCGAGAAGAGGCCACGTCGAGGGAAGCAGCCCTGAGGAGGGAGATAGCCGAACTCGGAAGAAAACCTCGACCTCCGGGGTTCAACTGGAGTAAGTCTAATCCTCTCAATCTCTTTATGGCTTCGTGTCAATTTTGGATGCCGACGACTCTTCTTTATTGTAGAAAACTCATCGGAGGTTCACTCACTCCAAATCCACCGGGAGCGCCCGCCTCAAGCAAGGCCGAGCTAGAGACCGAGTTTGAAGGTGAGCTCTTTCGGACGATATTCGTTGTACTGCGTTATCTTCGAGTGCTTTGCATGATCATGTTCTTTTGGCAGCTTACAAAGTCAAGACCCGAGATCAATATGACATCTTACTTGAGAGGGTCAAACAGGTGGAAGGGTCCGAGAAGACGTAGCGAACGCAGCAGCCGCCGATCCCGCCGTCTTTGTTCCATCATGGAGTCGGGACCAGCTCACTGGACCCGCTTGAAGTCTTTGACAAGCTTAGGCGAGTCCCGACCAGTATTTAACCAACATTTCCGAGGCGGTTGTCATGGGTGCGGGCTTCGCCCTTGCACAAACAAAGTCACTCTACCCTCGAGTGAACGTGGATTCAGTCCGAAAGGGCTTCGCTGAGGGAACTTCAGATGAGCAGGCCCTTGATTTGATTAATGAGGCACAGGAATGGGCCAAAAAGGTGGCCGCCGATGTAGTGAACCACTTTCGGCCTTGATTTGTCTTGTAAACATTATATGCAACTTTCTGATGTAAACTTTGTAGATATTTGGCTTATTTACGTTAATGCCCTGACCTGAGTTTTCATGTAAAATTCTTAAGTAATTTTCGTCCTTGTCACCAAGCCTAAGCCCGATTAGGTCATCAAAAATTCTCAGTCCTTAAACATTGAACTCGAATCAAGAAACATTAAACAATGATAAACCAAGTACGCACGGGTTGTCGGAAAAAAGACCATGCTTTATTGACATATGTAGCTCTCCCGATCGCTAACTCAAGAAATCAGCTTGCTTGAGGTTCGCATCAAGAAGAAACATGAAACTTAAGTCAATTTAGGCATAGAATCATCGTAGATCCTCGATGTTCTAGGAGTTCTTCACCATCGATTCGTCTTCACGCTTTAATCGATATGCACCTGGCCGAGTCACCTCAGCAATTATGTACGGTCCTTCCCACAAGGGGGATAACTTGTGACGGTCCTTGGTGGTCTGAATCTTTCGTAGAACCAAATTGCCAACGATAAAAGCTCGTGCTCGAATGTTGCGACTGTGGTATCGTCGAGCCCTTGAAGATATTTCGCCGCGGATGAGGGCTGCCTCTCGAGCCTCTTCCGGTCGGGTGAGGTCATCCACTCGGTCAGGTCGTAGCGTTCATCATTGAAGCTGCGGACTCGGAGGGACTCATACTCCATCTCATTTGGCAACATGGCTTCTGCGCCATAAACCAAAAAGAAAGGAGTTTGGTCGATGGCCCGACTGGGCGTGATCCGCAGGGACCATAGAACCGAGGGGAGCTCTTGAACCCACTTGCCGGCGTAAGGATTTTGGCGATCAAACACACGTGCCTTTATGCCTTGGAGGACCATGCCGTTGGCACGCTCGACTTGTCCATTGCTTTTAGGATGTGCGACCGACGCATAGCAGATTTTGATCCCAAAGTCTTCGCAGAATTCTTTGAAGACGCCTCCTTTGAATTGAGTCCCATTGTCGGTTATAATTCTGTTTGGGATGCCAAAATGGTGCACAATGTTGAGGATGAAGTCCCGTGCCTTGTCAGCAGTAATTGTGGCAACCGGCTTAGCTTCGATCCACTTGGAGAACTTGTCGATTGCGACGAATAAGTGTGTGAATCTTCCTGGAGCCTTCTTGAAAGGGCCGACCATCTCTAAGCCCCATACGCAAACGGCCGTGGATAATGGAATTGTTTGTAGTTCTTGGGCTAGGACATGGCTCTGTCGTGCGAAGAATTGGCAACCTTCACAGGTTCGCACCACTTTGTCCGCATCGAAGACCACGGTGAGCCAGAAAAAACTTTGTCTATAGGCTTTGCCCACCAAGGCGCGTGCTGCCGCGGGGCTTCCGCATATGCTCGAGTGGATGTCTTGGAGTAGCTCGTCGTCCTTCCTCGGGTGTGATGCATCTCATCAGGACTCCGGAGGGACTTCTCTTGTATAAATCGGAGTCAACCATGACGTAAGCTTGGCAACGACGTCGGACACGTTCGCCTCATCCCGGTCTTCCCGGCTCTTCTTGTGTTAAAAATTTGATGAGGGGTGTCCTCCATTCGGTGTCAATCATGGTGACTTCGTTTGCAGCTTGTTCGTTGGGAGTTGGTTTTGCCGCAACAGCTTGGCTCATAGAGGTGCTCGACAAAAACGTCGTTGGGGCGGCTTCACGTTTGGACCCTGAACCGCGCCAACTCGTCGCCGCCTCGTTGTTATGCCTCAAGACATGGGATAGCTCCAATCCGTCAAACTTGTCTTCAAGTTTGCGGACTTTCCTACCGGTAGGCCTCCATGGTGTTGTTTAGACAGGACCAGTCCTTCATCACTTGGTTTACAACAAGCTGGGAAACCCCTTTCACGATGAGCCGACCTATCCCGAGTGAAACTGCGAGCCGCAGTCCATGTAGCATGGCTTCGTACTCGGCGACGTTGTGTGAGGCGGAGAAGTGTAGGTGGAGGACGTATCTTAACCTTTCCCCAGTCAGGGAGATCAGCACAACTCCTGCTCCCAAGCCGGTGATCCTCTTGGATCCGTCGATGTGCATGGTCCAATGTTGAAGGTCTTCCCGAGGTACACCTTCTTGTTGTTCGGTCCACTCGGCCAAAAAGTCCACCAGGGCTTGTGACTTTACAAACGTCCTCGCCTTAAAAGTTAAGTCCAGCGACATTAGCTCCAGGGCCCACTTCGCGATGCGCCCAGTCACCTTCCGGTTGTGGATGACATCGCCGAGTGGAAAGGAAGTGACGACGGTGACCGAGTGACCCTGAAAATAGTGCGCCAATTTCCTTGCGGTTATCAGAACACCATATAGCAATTTTTGTACCTGAGGGTAGCAAATTTTGGCTCCTGCCAGCACTTCGCTAACAAAGTACATCGGCCTCTGAATCTTCTAGACCCGTCCTTCTTCTTCGCGCTCGACCACGAGGACCGTACTAACCACTTGGTGAGTGGCTGAAACGCATGCAGCGGGGGTTCCCGAGGCCGAGGTGAGGCTAGGACGAGCGGCGTCGTGAGAAATTCTTTAAAATCTTCAAAGGCCTTATTGAATGGTTACGCGGAGGCTACGCTAGCCGCAAACAAAACTTTTAACTGCGCAAACCAGAACACTTGCAAGTAAGGGCCAATAGATCGTTACCGATTGGAGTAGAGTGCAGCGGAATAGCCAATGAGGGCAATCCGATCCGGAACAAGTGTAGCCGATTCCCGGAGACAGCCGATTCGCCAATCGCCCGATTCGAGTCGTCCGGCCGCGTTCTCACGCCTCGCTCCGATTGTAGCCGATCAAGCCGATCAACAGCGCGCAACGTAGCAGCGCTTACCGGTATCCACACGTCCGGGGACGAACGCCGTACACCCGTGTGCTAGCACGCAATGCAAGGCTAGGGTTTGGCTCGAAGGTGGGGAGGGTTTCCGTGGAGATTGATCTCGGCGACTTCGTTGCACGCGATGCAATTGACCTATCGTAGCTCTCCACCCCTCCCTCCTTTATATAGAGTTGGCCGACGGGACTAGTGGCCGATTAGGACTCTATTTTGAATCGGATCTCATCCGTATCTCATAGAGTTGGCCGCCCATACGTCGTAAGCCCATAGGACTCTATCCGATCGGATCCCTATCCGATCGAGCCGTATTCGAGTCAAACTCGAATGCCTGTTCTTATCCCCTTAAGCGTGCGACCCGTAGGTTCAGGTATACTGGTTTCGGCTATAGTCTAACTTAGCCGACCGTCGGCTCGAGTCCAACTTAGCCGACTGTCAACCGCGGCGCCTAGCAGCACATATTGACACCATAGTATACAAGAATAAAATATCGGCTCGAACCTGTAATGTGTACACAAAACCCTTTGCCTCACGATACCGTTAAGCTATAGGCAAGATGTGTGCCATCCCTTCAATAGCTTAACCATTCACTCGAACCGTATTGGATTATCCGTCTCGTGATTGACTCCTCAATCAACTTAGCATGGCCATGCATTTCCATAATCCATTACCTCGAGGGGCCAGAGATATCTCTCCAAAGGAGGGCAAATTCCATCTTGATCACTCACATCCCACTCCATGTTTCATAGCAAACCCGAAAACTACCTTTATAACTACCCAGATTACGGAATAGCGTTTGGTAGTCCCAAAGTAGGCTACTACACATGTTGGAATCCATGGTGATCTCAGGTCTAAGGACTTTGTACCAACACTACCCGAGACCAACTAATGGCACATTGATTCCGTAGTGTCTCATGGTGGGTCTATCCAACAATGTGTTCTCTAACACATATGTCCATGTTTATTGATTTGGTATCTCCATACCCATGATCTATGAGACATGATCATCAATCAATAAACATGCCGATCTTAGAATCATATTTTTTCCAACAATATGACATATGATCGGGATCGTTTAGAAATAGATTCATACATATAGAGTCTCATAAATAAGTCACGTACTTATTGATCAATACAAGATGTCTATTTCATGGAACTGAATAACACTTTATTAATTTATACATAAACATTGACGTGATATCCAACATCTCCATGTTGCCTCTAGGGCATATCACTAACAATCTCCCACTTGCACTAGAGTTAATCATGTAAGTATCTAATACCCATTGCTCTTGTGTGCGCCTCATGCTTAGGGCCGAGGGAGAGGTTTTGTCACGGATCGACTATGTTGAGATCCGTGTGCACTTTGCATATCTTGACATCACCTCTCGTCCACTATCTCGCGGATGAGATGATATCGCCGAAGTATGTGTTTGGACTTCGATGTGACCTCGGCTCCTTGGCTTGCGCAATGGCTCCACTATTATCACAATAGAGAGACATTGGACCGTCGTACTAGTCATCACACCAAGCTCGAAACGAATTTCTTGATCCAAACAGCCTCCTTTGCGCCTTCCGAAGCGCAATGTACTCGGCCTCCGTTGTAGAATCAGCAACGTATCCGCTTGGAACTCTTCCACTGATCGCGCCTCCGTTCGGGCAGAACACGAACCCGATTGCGATCTATAATCATCCTTGTCCGTTTGGAAGCTAGCATTGGTGTAACCACTTACAACGAGCTCTTCTTCACCTCCATAGACTAGGAACATATCCTTAGTTCTTCTCAAGTACTTAAGGATATTCTTTTACGGCAATCCAGTGACCTTCACCTGGATCGACCGGTATCTCGCTCGTAGCACTCAAAGCGTACGAGACATCTCGGGCGTGTACAAAGCATGGCATACATGATCGATCCAATTGCCGAAGCATATGGAACCATACCCATCTTATTCCGCTCATCATGTGTCCGAGGACACGATTCTTGCTAAGATTAATGCCATGTGACATGGGCAAGAAACCTTTCTTGGAATCATGCATGTTGAACCTTTTCAACACCTTGTCAATGTATGTACTTTGGCTTAATCCAATTAGCCTCTTGGATCTATCTCGTAGATCCGAATGCCTCAATATGTATCTTTCTCCCCTAAGTCTTTCATGGAAAAACTATTTTTCAATGAAGACTTGACGGATTCTAGCATAGGGATATCATTTCCAATCAGTAATATGTCATCCACATATAAGATTAGAAATACAATTGCGCTCCCACGACCTTTTGTAAACACAGGCCTCTTCTTCATTTTTGATGAAACCAAACCCTTTGATTACTTCATCAAAACGAATATTCCAACTCCGAGATGCTTGCTTCAATCCATAAATGGATTTCGTAGCTTGCATATCTTTCCAGCGATTCTCGGATCGACAAAACCCCGAGGTTGTATCATGTATACATCCTCGCTTAGGTTTCCATTCAGAAAGCCGTTTTGACATCCATCTCGCCATATCTCATAATCGAAATATGCAGCAATCGCTAGGATAATCCGAATAGATTTAAGCATTGCGACGGGCGAGAAGGTTTCATCATAATCAACTCCTTGAATTTGTTTAAAACCTTTCGCCACCAATCGCGCCTTATAGATGTGAACATTTCCATCCATATCGGCCTTTTCTTAAAAACCCATTTACACTCAATGGTTTTGACACCATCGTGGATCAACCAAGTTCCAAACTTGATTGTCATACATGGATTCTATTTCGGATTTCATGGCTCCAAGCCACTTGTTGGAATCGGGTCCCACCATCGCTTCCTCATAGGTCTTAGGTTCATCGTTGTCCAACAACAATATATCACGTTGTTCCGCACTTGTGCACTGTCGTGCACGACGTGATCTTTCGCACTCCGTGGGGGGTGTATCTACAACCGGTGGCGCAACACTTTGCACCTCTGTTGTGGTTCGTGGTCGCCGAAACATTTTCTCGGTGTTTCTTGAACTTCTTCAAGATGCACCCTGCTCCCACTAACCCTTCTTGAAAGAAACTCTTTCTCCAAGAAGACACCGTGTCGGGCGACAAACACTTTGCCTTGTTCCCGATTATAAAAGTAATATCGCTTAGTTTCCTTAGGATATCCCACAAAGAAGCACTTGCGATTTGGGTGTGAGCTTGTCGATCGTAAAGGTTTTACATAAGCCTCACATCCCCAAATTTTGAGAAAAGACAAACTAGGGGTTGCCCTGTCCATATCTCATATGGTGTCTTTTCAACCGACTTAGATGGAACTCTATTTAGTGTGAGCGCATTGTTTCAAGAGCATATCCCCGTAAGGATAACGGAAGATCACTTTGGCTCATCATCGACCGCACCATGTCCAACAAGGTGCGGTTTCTCCGTCTCGGACACTCCGTTCCATTGTGGAGTTCGGCGGAGTCAAGCGTGGAACAATTCCACAATCTTTCGATGATTACCAAACTCTTGGCTCAAGTATTCCCCTCCACGATCCGATCGTAGAAACTTGATTGTTTTCCCTAAATGATTCAGACTTCATTCTGGAATTCTTTGAACTTTTCAAACGATTCGGACTTATGCCTCATTAAGTAGATATAACCATATCTACTAAAGTCATCGGTAAAGGTAATGAAGTACTGATAACCACCTCTGGCCGTTGAGCTCATTGGTCCACATACATCAGTATGTACGAGTGCCAACAAGTCACTTGCTCTCTCACTGTGTCCCGTGAAAGGTGCCTTTGTCATCTTACCAAGTAAACAAGACTCACATGTCTCAAATGATTCAAAATCACAAGAGTGAAGCAATCCATCCTTATGGAGCTTCTCCATGCGTTTCTTATTTATATGGCCTAAGCGACAATGCCAGATAAACGTGGGGTTTATATCATTAGAGAGTTGTTTTTCTGTATTAATGTTCTAGATGGGAGACGCTTCAAGATTCAAAACGTATAATCCATTCACCAATGGAGCATGAAAATAGAACATATCTCTAAGATATATTGAACAACCATTGTTCATTGATCTAAAATCATATCCTTCCGCTTGCAAACATGAAGCGAAAATAACGTTTTGACATAGTGTTGGAACACAATAACAATTATTCAATTCCAAAACTAATCCCGAAGGTAGATGAAGTGGTACTCGTGCCGACAAGAATCGTAGCAACGCTTGCTCCATTGCCGACGCGTAGGTTCACCTCGCCCCTTCTCAATCCTCTACTTCTTCTCATTCCCCGCAACGATTTCCAAATATGAGCTACCGATCCGGTATCAAATACCCAAGAGTCGTAGGTGAAGTAGCAAGATTAATGTCTATAACATTAATACCGAAGCGTAAGTCGTACTTTGCTTCTTTTTGAGATCCTCCATGTACTTCTTGCGGTTCCTCTTCCAAGGGCTCTGTCTCCTTGCAATAGAAGCAAACGGCATCTCATGCCGCCGACCCCTTCTTGCCCTTCTTTGCATTAGAGGCACTCGCGATCTCATCGGGAGTTAACTTCCTCTTTGTGCAAAGCTTCTTGACGTGGTTTGCGCTTAGCCTTCGCATCATCATCACATGATGACCATTCTTCGGATACTCTCCTCACTGTCTTAAGCATCCCATGCAATTCAGCCAAGGTCCTATCCATATTGTTCATGTGATAATTCAATACGAATGGCTCGAAGCTCGGAGGGAGCGACCGGAGAATCACATCGCAGCCAACTCTTGGCTAAGGGGAAAACCTAGTTTTTCCGACTCTCGATATAGCCAATCATCTTTATCACATGCGGACTCGACGGATTCCCTCAACAAGCTCGCACGCAAACAAGGACTTTGAGGTGTTGAACCTCTCGGCCCGAGCTTGGTTCTCAAACATGCCACGCAGTCCCCGAATAATAGTGTGAGCATCGCGCTCTCATATTGCTTCGAAGCTCGGGGGACATTGTAGCAAGCATGAGACAGCTTATATCTAGGGCATCATTAGTGTGCTTCTCGTAAGCTCTTCGTGCGTTGCAAGTGGCATTATTTGGCAAATCCTCGGATAGGGTACTTCAAGAACGTACTCCTTACGCTCTTGCTTGAGAACAATTCTCAAGTTGCGATACCAATCCATAAAGTTTGTTCCATTTAATTTTTCCTTTTCGAGAATAGATCGCAAATTAAAAGTACTGGGTGTAGTATTAGCCGCCATTTATTCTACAAAAAAAGCAAAGTTTAGCACAATGTTTATGCTATGTCTATTGTTAAACAATTTAACATTAGACTCCCATTACGTATTTTCCACCTTCCCTCTAGGTTACGTATGGGGTCAAGATCCACATGTTAATTAATTTTTTAGTGAGCTTTGGCATCTTGCTAGAAGATTAATAACATCGGTAAGCAACTCCTTGCTAATCACATCTCTATGTGACTCTTGTTGTTGGTGTGGCATCTCCATGCCCCGGACCCAACCTATGCCCCAAGGCCCAAAACTGTTTTGATAGCCTTGTTAAGTAAACCAAATGCTCCTGCATGTATATGTCTGACATATACCCCCTCGTGTTATGATAGAGAATGGCACTCGCTTTGCGGACCCACCATTGACGAGTATAACGGTGACGGGTGCAACATTTGGAAGGGCATCATTACTACTTAATTTTGCGAGGGATGCTATCCTATCAAACAAACACATCACATATGAAAGCAAGAAGAATAGCATATAGTGAAATAGTATGGCCCCCTTCACATGGTGATCTCCATCTCCATGTCGCGCCGAGGATCTCCATCTTCGGCACCATCTTTCAATGTGCATGATGCTTGATTTCTTCAAACTAAGCTACTACTATAGAAGCTCTAATTGAAGATTACATCGACTCGCAGGTCGTGAAAGAATATTACAAGCATTGCACGTATGAAAGAATATTATAGGGATTGCACATATGAAAGAATATTACATGCATCACATGCATCTCATACATCTCATACATACAATAGGGCCATACCATCTCAAAGCATTCTCTCGCAAAAACAAGTTAGGCGTAGAAACATTTTCTACTTATCGCAGAGCTACGGCATCGAGACGACCTATAAGGGGTACGCACACGGCGGTCCCGCTAGCCGGTTAGCGGGCGGGGTTCGAGGGAAAGCCGCCCTCGCGGGCTTCCGGGCAGCGCCGAACACCACACGAAATTCATAGATCCAATCTATGAATTCGCTTACGGAAACCATGTCGGCATAATCATATTATGCCGTCCCGATACACTATCAAGGGAGATGGTTTGCGTAGGCGCGAGGCGCTAACAAGAACGGACTACGAGATAGCTTCGGCATAATCACATTATACCGTTCGATACACTATCAAGGAACGCTATCTCGAACCCAACTCAAACCGAGTTATATGGAAATTGCTTCGACGTAATCACATTACGCCGTTCGATACACTATCAAGGAACGCAATTACCATTAACTCTCCTCAACAGATCCCGTTAAACCGATTGATCTAATCAACCCGTGCGCAAAACTTGTTCCAGATCCAATCTAAAACCCGAACTAAGCAAGATTAGCTCGATACCACTGAATGGTTACGCGGAGGCTATGCTAGCCGCAAACAAAACTTTTAACCGCGCAAACCAGAACACTTGCAAGTAAGGGCCAATAGATCGTTACCGATTGGAGTAGAGTGCAGCGGAATAGCCAATGAGGGCAATCCGATCCGGAATGTGTAGTCGATTCCCGGAGACAGCCGATTCGCCAATCGCCCGATTCGAGTCGTCCGGCCGCGTTCTCACGCCTCGCTCCGATGTGTAGCCGATCCGAAGCCGATCAACAGCGCGCAACGTAGCAGCGCCTCTACGGTATCCACACGTCCGGGGACGAACGCCGTACACCCGTGTGCTAGCACGCGATGCAAGGCTAGGGTTTGGCTCGAAGGTGGGGAGGGTTTCCGTGGAGATTGATCTCGGCGACTTCGTTGCACGCGATGCAATTGACCTATCGTAGCTCTCCACCCCTCCCTCCTTTATATAGAGTTGGCCGACGGGACTAGTGGCCGATTAGGACTCTATTTTGAATCGGATCTCATCCGTATCTCATAGAGTTGGCCGCCCATACGTCGTAAGCCCATAGGACTCTATCCGATCGGATCCCTATCCGATCGAGCCGTATCCGAGTCAAACTCGAATGCCCGTTCTTATCCCCTTAAGCGTGCGACCACGTAGGTTCAGGTATACTCGGTTTCGGCTATAGTCTAACTTAGCCGACCGTCGGCTCGAGTCCAACTCAGCCGACCTGTCACAACGGCGCCTAGCAGCACATATTGACACCATAGTATACAAGAATATAATATCGGCTCGAACCTGTAATGTGTACACAAATCCCTTTGCCTCACGATACCGGTTAAGCTATAGGCAAGATGTGTGCCATCCCTTCAATAGCTTAACCATTCACTCGAACCGTATTGGATTATCCGTCCGTTGATTGACTCCTCAATCAACTTAGCATGGCCATGCATTTCCATAATCCATTACCTTGAGGGGCTCGAGATATCTCTCCAAAGGAGGGGCAAATTCCATCTTGATCACTCACATCCCACTCCATGTTTCATAGCAAACCCGAAAACTACCTTTATAACTACCCAGTTACGAATAGCGTTTGGTAGTCCCAAAGTAGGCTACTACACATGTTGGAATCCATGGTGATCTCAGGTCTAAGGACTTTGTACCAATACTACCCGAGACCAACTAATGGCACATTGATTCCTGTAGTGTCTCATGGTGGGTCTATCCAACAATGTGTTCTCCAACACATATGTCCATGTTTATTGATTTGGTATCTCCATACCCATGATCTATGAGACATGATCATCAATCAATAAACATGCCGATCTTAGAATCATATTTGTTCGAACAATATGACATATGATCGGGATCGTTTAGAAATAGATTCATACATAAAGAGTCTCATAAATAAGTCACGTACTTATTGATCAATACAAGATGTCTATTTCATGGAACCGAATAACACTTTATTCATTTATACATAAACATTGACGTGATATCCAACATCTCCATGTTGCCTCTAGGGCATATCACTAACAATCTCCCACTTGCACTAGAGTCAATCATGTAAGTATCTAATACCCATTGCTCTTGTGTGCGCCTCATCCTTCTGGCCGAGGGAGAGGTTTTGTCCGGATCGGCTATGTTGAGATCCGTGTGCACTTTGCATATCTTGACATCACCTCTGTCCACTATCTCGCGGATGAGATGATATCGCCGAAGTATGTGTTTGGACTTCGATGTGACCTCGGCTCCTTGGCTTGCGCAATGGCTCCACTATTATCACAATAGAGAGACATTGGACCAGTCGTACTAGTCATCACACCAAGCTCGAAACGAATTTCTTGATCCAAACAGCCTCCTTTGCAGCTTCCGAAGCAGCAATGTACTCGGCCTCCGTTGTAGAATCAACAACGTATCCCGCTTGGAACTCTTCCACTGATCGCGCCTCCGTTCAGCAGAACACGAACCCAGATTGCGATCTATAATCATCCTTGTCTGTTTGGAAGCTAGCATCGGTGTAACCACTTACAACGAGCTCTTCTTCACCTCCATAGACTAGGAACATATCCTTAGTTCTTCTCAAATACTTAAGGATATTCTTTACGAGATCCAGTGACCTTCACTGGATCGCAGTATCTCGCTCGTAGCACTCAAAGCGTACGAGACATCAGGCGTGTACAAAGCATGGCATACATGATGGATCCAATTGCCGAAGCATATGGAACCATACCTATCTTATTCCGCTCATCATGTGTCCGAGGGCACCGATTCTTGCTAAGATTAATGCCATGTGACATGGGCAAGAAACCTTTCTTGGAATCATGCATGTTGAACCTTTTCAACACCTTGTCAATGTATGTACTTTGGCTTAATCCAATTAGCCTCTTGGATCTATCTCTATAGATCCGAATGCCTAATATGTATGCTGCCTCCCCTAAGTCTTTCATGGAAAAACTATTTTTCAATGAAGACTTGACGGATTCTAGCATAGGAATATCATTTCCAATCGTAATATGTCATCCACATATAAGATTAGAAATACAATTGCGCTCCCACCGACCTTTTTGTAAACACAGCCTCTTCTTCATTTTTGATGAAACCAAACCCTTTGATTACTTCATCAAAACGAATATTCCAACTCGAGATGCTTGCTTCAATCCATAAATGGATTTCGTAGCTTGCATATCTTTCCAGCGATCTCGGATCGACAAAACCCCGAGGTTGTATCATGTATACATCCTCGCTTAGGTTTCCATTTAGGAAAGCCGTTTTGACATCCATCTCGCCATATCTCATAATCGAAATATGCAGCAATCGCTAGGATAATCCGAATAGATTTAAGCATTGCGACGGGCGAGAAGGTTTCATCATAATCAACTCCTTGAATCTGTTTAAAACCTTTCGCCACCAATCGCGCCTTATAGATGTGAACATTTCCATCGATATCGGCCTTTTCTTAAAAACCCATTTACACTCAATGGTTTTGACACCATCAGTGGATCAACCAAGTTCCAAACTTGATTGTCGTACATGGATTCTATTTCGGATTTCATGGCTCCAAGCCACTTGTTGGAATCGGGTCCCACCATCGCTTCCTCATAGGTCTTAGGTTCATCGTTGTCCAACAACAATATATCACATTGTTCCGCACTGTGTACTGTCGGGTGCACGACATGATCTTTCGGACCTCGTGGTTGGTGTATCTACAACCGGTGGCGCAACACTTTGCACCTCCTGTTGTGGTTTTGTGGTCGCCGAAACATTTTCTCGGTGTTTCTTGAACTTCTTCAAGATGCACCCTGCTCCCACTAACCCTTCTTGAAAGAAACTCTTTCTCCAAGAAGACACCGTGTCGGGCGACAAACACTTTGCCTTGTTCCCGATTATAAAAGTAATATCCCTTAGTTTCCTTAGGATATCCCACAAAGAAGCACTTGTCGATTTGGGTGTGAGCTTGTCGACCGTAAACGTTTTACATAAGCTTCGCATCCCCAAATTTTGAGAAAAGACAAACTAGGGGGTTGCCTTGTCCATATCTCATATGGTGTCTTTTCAACCGACTTAGATGGAACTCTATTTAGTGTGAGCGCAGCTGTTTCAAGAGGATATCCCCGTAAGGATAACGGAAGATCACTTTGGCTCATCATCGACCGCACCATGTCCAACAAGGTGCGATTTCTCCGTCTCGGACACTCCGTTCCATTGCGGAGTTCTGGCGGAGTCAAGCGTGGAATAATTCCACAATTTTTCGAGATGATTACCAAACTCTTGGCTCAAGTATTCCCCTCCACGATCGATCGTAGAAACTTGATTGTTTTCCCTAAATGATTCGTACTTCATTCGGAATTCTTTGAACTTTTCAAAGGATTCGGACTTATGCCTCATTAAGTAGATATAACCATATCTACTAAAGTCATCGGTAAAGGTAATGAAGTGCGATAACCACCTCGGCCGTTGAGCTCATTGGTCCACATACATCGTATGTATGAGTGCCAACAAGTCACTTGCTCTTTCACTGTGTCCCGTGAAAGGTGCCTTTGTCATCTTACCAAGTAAACAAGACTCACATGTCTCAAATGATTCAAAATCAAAAGAGTGAAGCAATCCATCCTTATGGAGCTTCTCCATGCGTTTCTTATTTATATGGCCTAAGCGACAATGCCGATAAATGTGGGGTTTATATCATTAGAGAGTTGCCTTTCGTATTAATGTTATAGATGGGAGACGCTTCAAGATTCAAAACGTATAATCCATTCACCAATGGAGCATGAAAATAGAACATATCTCTAAGATATATTGAACAACCATTGTTCATTGATCTAAAATCATATCCTTCCGCTTGCAAACATGAAGCGGAAATAACGTTTTTGACATAGTGTTGGAACACAATAACAATTATTTAATTCCAAAACTAATCCTCGAAGGTAGATGAAGTGGTACCGTGCCGACAGAATCGTAGCAACGCTTGCTCCACTGCCGACGCGCAGTTCACCTCGCCCCTTCTCAATCCTCTACTTCTTCTCATTCCCCGCAACGACTTGCAAATATGAGCTACGATCCGGTATCAAATACCCAAGAGTCGTAGGTGAAGTAGCAAGATTAATGTCTATAACAATAATACCTGGCGTAAGTCGCACTTTGCTTCTTTTTGAGATCCTCCATGTACTTCTTCTACAGTTCCTCTTCCAATGGCCTGTCTCCTTGCAATAGAAGCAAACGGCATCCGATGCCGCCGACCCCTTCTTGCCCTTCTTTGCATTGGAGGCACTCGCGAGCTCATCGGGTGTTAACTTCCTCTTGGTGCAAAGCTTCTTGACGGTGGTTTGCGCTTAGCCTTCTGCATCATCATCACATGATGACCGTTTTCTGGATACTCTCCTCACTGTCTTTAGCATCCCATGCAATTCAGCCAAGGTCCTATCCATATTGTTCATGTGATAGTTTAATATGAATGGCTCGAAGCTCGGAGGAGCGGCGGAGAATCACGTCGTAGCCAACTCTTGGCTAAGGGGAAACCCAGTTTTCCGGACTCTCAATGTAGCCAATCATCTTTATCACATGCGGATCGACGGGATTCCCTCAACAAGCTCGCACGCAAACAAGGACTTTGAGGTGTTAAACCTCTCGGCCCGAGCTTGGTTCTCAAACATGCCACGCATCCCCGAATAATAGTGTGAGCATTTGCTCTCATATTGCTTCGAAGCTCGGGGACATTGTAGCAAGCATGAGACAGCTTATGTCTAGGGCATCATTAGTGTGCTTCTCGTAAGCTCTCCGTGCTTGCAGTGGCATTATTAGGCAAATCCTCCGGATAAGGTACTTCAAGAACGTACTCCTTACGCTCTTGCTTGAGAACAATTCTCAAGTTGCGATACCAATCCATAAAGTTTGTTCCATTTAATTTTTCCTTTTCGAGAATAGATCGCAAGTTAAAGGTACCGGGTGTAGTATTAGCCGCCATTTATTCTACAACGAAAAAGCAAAGTTTAGCACAATGTTTATGCTATGTCTATTGTTAAACAATTTAACATTAGACTCCCATTACGTATTTTTCACCTTCCCTCTAGGTTACGTATTGGGTCAAGATCCACATGTTAATTAATTTTCTAGTGAGCTTTGGCATCACCGCTAGAAAATTAGTAACATCGGTAAGCAACTCCTTGCTAATCACATCTCTATGTGACTCTTGTTGTTGGTGTGGCATCTCCATGCCCCGGCCCCAACCTATGCCCCAAGGCCCAAAACTGTTTTGATAGCCTTGTTAAGTAAACCAAATGCTCCCGCATGTATATGTCCGACATATACCCCCTCGTGTTATGATAGAGAATGGCACTCTGCTTGTGAGACCCACCATTGACGAGCATAACGGTGTGACGGGTGCAACATTTGGAAGGGCATCATTACTACTTAATTTTGTGAGGGATGCTATCCTATCAAACAAACATATCACATATGAAAGCAAGAAGAATAGCATATAGTGAAATAGTATGGCCCCCTTCACATGGTGATCTCCATCTCCATGCCGGTGTACAGGATCTCCATCTTCATCACCGTTCTTTCGAGTGCCGAATGCTTGATTTCTTCAAACTAAGCTACTACTATAGAAGCTCTAATTGAAGATTACATCGACTCGCAGGTCGTGAAAGAATATTACAAGCATTGCACGTATGAAAGAATATTACGGGGATTGCACATATGAAAGAATATTACATGCATCACATGCATCTCATACATACAATAGGGCCATACCATCTCAAAGCATTCTCTCGCAAAAACAAGTTAGGCGTAGAAACGTTTTCTACTTATCGCGAGCTACGGCATCGAGACGACCGATAAGGGGGTACGCACATGGCGGGAGCCGCCCTCGCGGGCTTCCGGGCAGCGCCCGAAACACCACACGAAATTCATAGATCCAATCTATGAAATCGCTTACGGAAACCATGTCGGCATAATCATATTATGCCGTCCCGATACACTATCAAGGGAGATGGTTTGCGCAGGCGCGAGGCAGCTAACAAGATCGGACTACAAGATAGCTTCGCATAATCACATTATACCGTTCCGATACACTATCAAGGAACGCTATCTCGAACCCAACTCAAACCGAGTTATATGGAAATTGCTTCGACGTAATCACATTACGCCGTTCCGATACACTATCAAGGAACGCAATTACCATTAACTCTCCTCAACGATCCCGTAAAACCGATTGATCTAATCAACCCGTGCGCAAAACTTGTTCCAGATCCAATCTAAAACCCGAACTAAGCAAGATTAGCTCGATACCACTAAAGGGTTACGCGGAAGCTACGCTAGCCGAAAACAAAAATTTCTACCGCGCAAACCAGAACACTTGCAAGTAAGGGCCGATAGATCATTACCGATTGGAGTAGAGTGCGCGGAATAGCCAATCAGGGCAATCCGATCCGGAACAGTGTAGCCGATTCCCGGAGACAGCCGATTCGCCAATCGCCGATTTGCGAGATGCCGTAGCCGATCCGAAGCCGATCAACGGCGCGCAACGTAGCGCGCCTCTACCGGTATCCACACGTCCGGGGACGAACGCGTACACCCGTGTGCTAGCACGCGATGCAAGGCTAGGGTTTGGCTCGAAAGTGGGGAGGGTTTCCGTGGAGATTGATCTCGGCGAATTCTCGTTGCACGCGATGCAATTGACATGTCACGCTCTCCACCCCTCCCTCCTTTATATAGAGTTGGCCGACTGGGACTAGTGGCCGATTAGGACTCTATTTTGAATCGGATCTCATCCGTATCTCATAGAGTTGGCCGCCCCACACGTCGTAAGCCCATAGGACTCTATCCGATCGGATCCCTATCCGATCGTGCCGTATCCGAGTCCAACTCGAATATCTATTCTATCCCCTTAAGCGTGCGACCCGTAGGTTCAGGTATACTCGGTTTCGGCTATAGTCTAACTTAGCCGATCGTCGGCTCGAGTCTAACTCAGCCGACTGTCAATCAGCGGCGCCTAGCAGCACATATTGACACCATAGTATACAAGAATAATATCGGCTCGAACCTGTAATGTGTACACAAATCCCTTTGCCTCACGATACCGTTAAGCTATAGGCAAGATGTGTGCCATCCCTTCAATAGTTTAACCATTCACTCGAACCGTATTGGATTATCCGTCCGTTGATTGACTCCTCAATCAACTTAGCATGGCCATGCATTTCCATAATCCATTACCTCGAGGGGCCCAGAGATATCTCTCCAAAGGAGGGGCAAATTCCATCTTGATCACTCACATCCCACTCCATGTTTCATAGCAAACCCGAAAACTACCTTTATAACTACCCAGATTACGGAATAGCGTTTGGTAGTCCCAAAGTAGGCTACTACACATGTTGGAATCCATGGTGATCTCGGTCTAAGGACTTTGTACCAACACTACCCGAGACCAACTAATGGCACATTAATTCCCGTAGTGTCTCATGGTGGGTCTATCCAATAATGTGTTCTCCAACACATATGTCCATGTTTATTGATTTGGTATCTCCATACCCATGATCTATGAGACATGATCATCAATCAATAAACATGCCGATCTTAGAATCATATTTGTTCCAACAATATGACATATGATCGTGGATCGTTTAGAAATAGATTCATACATAAAGAGTCTCATAAATAAGTCACGTACTTATTGATCAATACAAGATGTCTATTTCATGGAACTGAATAACACTTTATTCATTTATACATAAACATTGACGTGATATCCAACATCTCCATGTTGCCTCTAGGGCATATCACTAACAATCAGAACGTGCTGATGGGTATGTTCTCTATCAACTCTACCCCAGTTAAAGTCTTATTTGATTCCGGAGCATCGCATTCATTCATATCATCACAAGTAAGCAAACAACACCACCTACACCAGGTAGAACTTAAGAGACCCATGTTGGTACACTCGCCTAGGGGAAACATAACCGTACCCCATGCTTGCATCAATGTCCCCATACGGATTAGAGACGTGGTATTCCTTTCAAACCATATGGTACGACCACCACAAACTCTCGATATCATACTTGGAATGGATTGGTTGACTAAGAACAATGGAGTCATAGACTGTGGCCGAAGAGAAGTCACAGTATCCACCCCATGGGGATCACCAATGAACATAACCATGGACCAAAACCCGATGCTATGTAAGCAAGCTATGGGAGTATTTACCATGCTACCTTTGAGCGGGATGCTAGTAGTGCAAGATTACCCGGACGTATTCCCTGAGAAATTGCCCGGAATGCCCCCTGATCATGACATAGAATTTATCATCGACCTAATGCCTGGTACTGCCCCCATATCCAAGAGACCGTACCGAATGCCGGCTAACGAACTAGAAGAACTCAAGAAGCAAATCAGAGAACTACAGGAAAAAGGATTTGTACGCCCTAGTTCTTCTCCCTGGGGAGCCCAATGCTCTTTGTCAAAAAGATGGATGGAAGTATGAGGATGTGTGTAGATTATCGATCGTTGAATGTAGTGACCATCAAAAATAAGTGCCCGTTACCTCGAATCGATGACTTATTCGATCAACTCAAGGGTGCCCAAGTGTTCTCGAAGATTGATCTTCGGTCAGGATACCACCAGTTAAAGATTAGAGCCGGAGATATTCCCGAAACAACATTCTCTACACGTTATGGCTTGTATGAGTTCACAGTAATGTCTTTTGGGTTGACCAATGCCCCGGCATATTTCATGAATCTGATGAACAAGGTACTAATGGAATATCTGGATAAATTCGTGGTGGTGTTTATCGACGATATACTTATCTACTCCAAAGACGATGAGGAACATGCAGAGCACCTACGACTGGTACTGGAGAAGCTACGAAAGCACCAGTTGTATGCGAAATTTAGTAAATGCGAGTTCTGGCTTAAGGAAGTCGCTTTTCTTGGCCATGTAGTCTCAGCCGGAGGAGTAGCGGTGGACCCCGCCAAGGTCGAAGCGTGCGAATGGAAGGCACCCAAGTCAGAATGAGGTTCGGAGTTTCTTCTGATTGGCCGGATACTACCGGAGGTTCATCGAAGGGTTTTCCACGATAGCCCGACCCATGACTCAACTTTTGAAGAAGGAGAAGAAATTCGTATTGAACGAGAAGTGTCAAGAGGCCTTTGACCAACTAAAGGAAAAGTTAACCACCGCCCCAATGTTAACCCTGCCTGACAACCGTAAGGATTTCGTGATATACTGTGATGCGTCTCGACAAGGACTGGGAGGCATATTGATGCAGGATGGAAAGGTCGTAGCATATGCCTCGAGACAGTTACGACCCCACGAGGAAAACTACCCCACACATGACTTGGAATTAGCACCAGTTGTCCATGCATTAAAAATATGGAAGCACTATCTGATCGGGAATCATTGTGGTGTATACACTGATCACAAGAGCCTGAAATACTTCTTTACTCAGTCTGATCTCAATCTACGTCAGAGACGGTGGTTGGAATTGATCAAGGACTACGATCTAGGAATCCATTACCACCCCGGGAAGGCGAATGTAGTGGCCGATGCGTTAAGCCGCAAAGCCCAATGCAACCATATGAGACTGGAAGGCATGGCCAGTGAGCTCCAAGAAGAGATGGCTCGACTTAACTTACACTTGGTTCCTCACGGAGAAGTGAACTCACTAAAAATCCAACCTCTTCTGAGGACTCAAATAGAAGAAGCTCAAAAGGGTAATGAAGAAACACAAGCGATCGAAGAGCGCATTGCCGCGGGGCACGCGAAGGAATTCTCGGTAGATGGCAAGGGAACCCTGTGGTATAAGAAAAGAATCTATGTGCCTAAACAAGGTGGTTTGAGAGGATTGATCCTAAAAGAAGCACACGAATCAGCCTATTCGTTACATCCGGGAAGCACGAAGATGTACCAGGATTTGAAGGAGGAATACTGGTGGCCCAATATGAAGAGGGACGTAGCCGAATACGTGGCCGTATGCGATGTATGCCAAAGGGTAAAATCCGAACATCAACGACCGGCAGGGTTGCTGCACCCACTCAAGATTCCCGAGTGGAAATGGGATGAGATAGGCATGGGTTTCATCGTTGGACTACCCAAAACTGCAGCAGGATATGATTCCATTTGGGTAATAGTAGATCGGCTCACCAAGACTGCCAGATTCATCCCCGTAAAGACTAACTACAATAGTGCCAAGCTGGCAGAGCTATACATGAGTAGGATCGTGTGTCGTCACGGTGTACCAAAAGGAATTATATCGGACCGCGGTACTCAATTCACGTCCCATTTCTGGAGCAAAGTTCATGAGGCACTCGGAAGTCACCTTGCCTCCAGCACGCTTACCACCCACTGACCGATGGGCGGACCGAAAGGACAAATCAAGTTCTTGAGGATATGTTGAGAGCTTGTGCGTTGGATTTTACCAAGGATTGGGAAAATGCTTACCGTACGCCGAGTTCTCCTACAACAACGCTACCAAGCAAGTCTGAAGATGTCGCCAAATGAAGCCCTATTTGGTCGGCGATGCCGAACCCCATTGATGTGGTCAGAAACCGGGACCGATTAAACCCAGCCCAATCTCGACAGAAGAGCTATGCGGATACTCGTCGAAGGGACTTAGAGTTCAATATAGGCGACTATGTGTACCTAAAGGGCTCACCACTACGAGGGACTCAAAGGTTCAAGGTTAAAGGGAAACTAGCGCCAAGATACGTGGGCCCATTCCTGATAAGCGCTAGAAGAGGTGAAGTAGCCTACCAGCTAGAGTTACCCGAGAACATCTCCCACGTCCACCCAGTGTTCCATGTGTCACAGTTGAAGAAGTGCATGCGAGTGCCAGAAGAGAAAGCTCCTTTGGAAACCATCCATATCAATAGTGATCTCACATATCCGGAACATCCAATAAAGATACTGGACGAGGCAGAAAAGAGGACACGAAAGAAGAGGCCACCTGGGAAAGCGAGGATTTTCTAAAGACTGAATACCCTCACCTACTCAACAACCGGTAAGAAATCTCGAGGACGAGATTTATTGTTAGGGGGGTAGGTTCGTAACACCCTGAAAATCGAAGGAATTTAAAATCGGAAATTAAAAATCGGAACATGCAAAAACTTTTGCTTATTGCCTTTTGCTCATGTTTGTTGCTTCTTACTTGCCAGCTCAGTTGCATGAATTTAGTTGTGAACAATTCCTCTCGGTGTTTGTGAAAACTAAATGATTTGGATTTTCGTCGGTGGGAAAAGTCTCGAAGTCTAAGGTCAAGAAGGTAGAATAAAATAAGATAGGTATTTGAAAAATAAAACATTAATTGGTAATTATGAAATATTAGTTAGGAAATAAAATAGACAATAAAATTTTTAGGGATTTATATAAAGCCTGGAAAATTATTTGAAAGCAAAAATGGTGTTTTATGAATTTGGAAAAAGGGATTTAATTAAATATGGAAATATATATTTGAGAATGAATAATGGTGGTAAAAAGTTTGAAAATATATTTTTAACTAATTTTGGGAATACCATATGTCTTATTGGAATTTATAGAGTGAAGGAAAAATTTGAATTAGAAAATGGAGTGGAAAATCGAAAAAAAAATCAGAAAATACACTATTCATTGGTCACCACCTGTTCGACGCCGTACCGGCCCCGGCCATGCGCCCGCCGCGCGTCACCCGACCGTACCGCTCCAGCGCCCGCGCGCGCCACGCGCCGTGCGCACGCGCCGCGCCGCGCCCGGCCCCACCCGCACCATGCGCCGTCGCCGCCCGCGCTCGCCGCCATACCGTGCTCCCCGTGCGTGCGCCACGCGCCACGCGCCCGCACCCACGCCGCGCCTCGGCCCCGGCTTCACCCGCGCACCCGCGCCTCGACCCGCCGCTTGCGCGCGCGCGCCGCCGCCTGCGCCGGACCCCGCCGCGCTCACGCCACGTGCCGCCCCAAGCCCGGCCCCGTGCATGCCCGCACCCCGCGCGCCGGCCCCGTCCACCGCGCGCCACGTGTGCGTTGCCGCACCGCCGCCACGCCGCCCCTCTTTCCCCACTGTTTCCCCACATAGCGCGCCATATAAGACCTCCCCTTCCGCTCTGTTTCCCCAACACCGCCGTCGCCCATCGCCGTTTCCTCGCCGTCTTCCCCGCGTCGTTCCCGCCGCAACCCAAGCCACCAAACGCCGCCGTCGCCGCGAGCCCTACCGCCGTGCAGCGGAGCCCCACCGTCCTCCCCAAGCGTCGCACCGCTGATAAGCCCGAGCCGCGCCCTTTCCTCGCTTGCGCGCGCGCCGCCGCGCAAGAGAGAGAAGAGAGAGAGGGAACCCGGTTGAACACCTTGCGGGCGGATGAATAGTGGGCAGACGAAAAGAAAAAGGAAAAGAAAAGAAAAAAGAAGAAAAGGGAAAAGAAAAATAGAAAAAAAGGAAAATTATAGAAAACTAGGAAAAATGTTTAGAAAAGATTTGAGGGAGAATTTGCGCAAAAATAAATTGTTTTCTTGTAAATTTTTCTCGGAGCAAATCGGACTTTTTCAGAGATGTTCGTTTCGCATTGTTTTAACTCGGATTTTGTTTAATTCTTTTTTGCCATTTAAATATGTTTCTCTTTTGTGCTCGGACCTTCAAAACCTCGAGTACAAAACCCCTCCCCTCCGTTGATATTTCTAAATCTATTTTCTCAAATAATTACAATCATCGTTTTGCAAAAACCCTAGGGCATCGACTCGATTTCAAAAGTCGGATTTTTCCTAGCAACCCTCATTCTAACGTAAGTAGAATTCTAGGCTAAACGTTTGGAGTTGTTTTCGTGATTTTTATGGTTCTTTTCGATCTCTCGATATTTTATTCTAATTGAATTCGATTGATCTATCGCGCGTACGGATAGCACCTGAAGAAGCAGGCACCGATTCCGTTGAAGACCTCGCTCAACAAGCGTGCGAGCAAGGCAAGTCATCACACTCTTTGAATATATTGGTCCCAATTGCGAAATGATGTTGTTTTAAACTTTAAACATGCATGCTATACACAAAGAATTACCTATACTTGTTATGCCATGCCTTGTTATTGATTACCTTTAGAATTATTCCTTGTAACCCTCGATGTGATACATACAACCGGAGAATATCTTCGGTAAAATGCTTAGCCATGCTATTCTTAGATTCATGCGTACTCATGATTTTGTGAAGAGCTTTATGCTTGGGCAACTACCTTAGGGAAGGTAGTTGAGATACGGCATGTGGAGACATGAGCGCCACATTGCTATGAGAATGATAAAATGAGTTTTAATGAAAACTGAAAGTTCCAAATAAATGTTTTAGACTAGGGCGGCTGGATAATTTGGGTGGATTCCGGAAAAGGCAGGTGCCGACCCTGGTCAATTAAGGACCGAGCCATGAGATAGCCGGGAAACGAGCCAGTACAACCGTACTTCTCGAATGGGTATAGACCTAGCGGAGTAGATAGCCGAGCGGAGGTGGTACCCTTGCGTAGTGGTTCTTATGTATGAGATGAGATTGAAAAAGGGTGATGGAAAATTGGAATTTATTATAACTTGATGAATGAAGTCTTCTCTTACCCCGGGTGCACCAGAACTCCTCTCACTGCTAGAAAATGACGGCTAGAGTGCATGAGGGCTTAGTTCATGGAGCGGGTACTGCCGAAGTGAGGTTATCGAAAGGCTTTGTCGTACCGTCTCATGTGTTGGGACGTAGGCTCATTTGTTGGGCAGTCGCGGACTACAGGTAAAGTGTACATCCACTGCAGTGTGAATGAATCAATCTATTCGAATAGCCGTGCTCGCGGATATTGAGCATCGTGACAAGACTTTCGCTTGGCTAGACTCCAAACTTTAAAATGATGGGATGGGTTTGCATGATGATTCTTATTCACTGGTGGATCAACGTCTCGAAATGACGAACCGGAGGCGGGCAGCCATCCTTGGAATCACGATGGATGGTAGACAGAACCGTCGCCGACTTAATGAACTGTGAAAGTAAAACTTGACTTGGCTAGTTGTTAGGCTTGTGAAAAGAGTTGTGAAAATTGGCTTTATCCAAAAGAACACTAGCCATTCTTTGAATGACCCTATCATATGCATCACTTCCGTGTTGGCTTGCTGAGTACGGTTGGTACTCACCCTTGCTATATGCACAAACCTTCAGATGGTGGAAATGAAGACTTGGAGGATCCATATGCCTACTACCAGGAGGGCGAAGAAGCCGATGGCGCCTGCTAGGTCTTAGTCTCCGGTCGTTGCCTGTGGCAATTGACAAGCCGCTGCCTTCATTCCGCTGCGTTACCTAATTTCTACTTTTGGTTGTTATATGTTGGATATTGCCTTCGGGCCTATTATTGTAATAATTTTGGTGTAAGACTGTTCGTGCATGTGCACCTGATTATTCAGTACTGTATTTCGTGGGTACAAAACTACTCGATCCAGGGAAATGGTACTATGAACATGATAGATTCCCGTTTCAAAAAGGGGGTCCGCATGCTGACATGCTGGGATGTTAACGACCAAATTTGGTTACCAAATCCCCAAGTTTGGAGCCGAATTGAAGCAAAGATTGGAGTGGAATTAAGAAGAATGTGCAATCTGAGGAAATGGAGGTCGTGTCGGCTAAGTCTGAATCGGCTACGGAGCTAGTCGGCTAAGTCCGAGTCGAAACAGGATAGCCGATAGCCAATTTTGTGTGAAGACAGAAGTGGAGCCAATCCCAGAAGAAAAGCTTAAAAATAAATTATTGGATTCAGTTTCCAAGGTGCGTTAAAGATATTGCCACCTACGGATAAGGTCCTGCAACGACAATTGTATCTTTTAAGTTAGGATGTTTTGTATAGTTTCCTTTATAGATAATGTAGGTTTGTTTAGAGATTCAATCTGTAATAGGAATCGCGTCTATTATGGACTCGTTGTGTATTCGGGTATAAATATGACCCAAGACCTTGTAAAAAATATCAACACACATCTATACAACTTCAGCGCATCGCCAAACCTTTCGACGAGTTCTTGCTCTGTTCTTGGGCTGCATCGACTTTGATCTCCAGGAAAGGTAGTTTCTTGTTACAAGCGGCTTGTGGTATCGGGGCCAATGCTTCCATCATTATGATACTCTGATCCTGATGTTGCAAACTGCTTAATTTACCATATGCAATATATAATTTAGACCAATGTCTAGATCTGTCTTTCGATTGGCTAGCATATCTGTTAGGATAACAGCCGACAAAGCTAGATCTAGGGGTTGATTCAAATTATATAGTGTATCTACCATCTCGAGGAATTCTCATTAGCCTATATAGATCTCGTGCTTCTTTTGGTACTTAATGCTGCATCCAATCGACCTATTAAGTCATTTTTAGAATCATACAGATTTATTCGGCTTAATGTTTATTATTAGAGATAGTGCCGGGGTTTCAGCCGGTCTTACCTATTCTAATCATCTTTTCATGTTTCATCATTGTTAGATGTATTAGAATCACCTTTTATATTAAGATCTCAATCTACTTAAATGTGCTAAGCTCGGCATCAATCTGTGGTTATACCAACAGCCGATCAATCTTAGTTTAGCACATTTAATCAAGATTAATATCTTTTTATAAAACATATCGGAGTAATAGCCGATTTACATTAGAGTTGCGACATCGGCTAGGTTACGAATATATATAATTGTGTTCCTAACGTACTTTTGGATCTAAGTGATTTATACTGTCTCGGTATGCTACCGATTATCCCAATCACTTAATCCAAATGTGCTTTTGGATAGCAATTGTATATTTATTAATATCTATAGCCGATCGAGTAAGATCTAACCTTAACCAAACCCCTATCTTTTGTTTCTTGTTGGTTACAGGATCAAACCAACTAGCACACCCTCTCCATCACCAGAGACGACCAATTCGGACCTGCACTGGAGTTAAGCAGATCTCCCAGGCCAATGCGTGTAAAAAATTCACACCAGCACGCTTTTGGCATGCCCGGTGGGACCACATTTTCCGGATCCAGCGCAATGGTGAACATCATATCGGCTGATCTCGACCAGGAAAACGTCATCCCGATGACTACGGACAAGCTTTCGGCTGAACAAAACGATGAATATCAGCAGATGGTTGAGCAGATGCAAGCACATTATCTGCAATCTTTCGTCCAGACCAAATCTGGGGCAGTCCTCCAGAAATTCAAGTTTAGCATTGAAGACTTTGATACTTCCTCCAGTGAGGACAAGAAAGGGAAGAAAAAGATGGAGGAAGTCAAGCAGGAACAGGACGATACAGGGCTCCACACGCTGCAAGACCGGATCGACTCGGCTGTCCATCACGCGCTTGTCAACCAGTCAAGGATACTGGTGAACACATTGAACAATATGATAAGCACCGTGGTTGATTCAAATATAGCCGAGCAGCTACCAACAGGGCCAACATATTTCACTGATGGCCAATTTCCACCGTACAGGACACTGTCAACTCATGGTTTGCCGCCCTTCCACTGGGCACCGATTCTCCAGTGGAGCCCCGATCCGCCGAATTCACAAGCCATCGGCCACGCGCCGCATCCTGCTGTTCTGCCCTAAGCAGCCAGCCTCAACATCGTGGCCTCGGCATCCTGACGACTCAGAGTAGGCGGAAGACATGTTTAACACCAATCGGCAATCCGTCATACATAACATGCCAATTGGTAACTATCTACCGGATCCACCTCACAACTCCGGCGGCAATCGGCCTATCCCTGAGTAGACACCACTACTCGCTTCTCGTGAGCCTCCTGCTATGAACCAGTTTCAACATCAGTTTCCAAGAGGCAATTACGAGCAGTAGTATCAGCCTTAGACGCCACCAATGCAATATCGGCATGGACCCATCCATCACGAGCGATACGAGCCGATACCGCCAGTCCAAGCTCAGGAAAACAAGCCGTGGGCTGACCTGATCGCCGACGTAATGCGTGATCAGTTCAGCCTCAAACCGAAGGACTCCGGCAATATGTAACGGTGCCCATACCCAGAATATTTTGAGAGGGTGCCCCTGCCGAACTGGTACAAGGAGCCAGACTTTTCAAAGTTCTCTGGGCAAGACAACTTATCAACCTACGAACACGTCAGCCGATTCCTAGCACAATGCCGAGAAGCATCGGCTACTGACGCGCTCAGAGTGCGCTTATTCCCACTATCACTCTCGGGATCGGCCTTTAATGGCACTACTACAGAAACAATTTTTCGTGGCGGCCATTTTGGGTCTTCGCTGGCGGCTATTGAGGCCGCCACAAAGCAAAGGCCAGTGAAGATCAAGATCTTCGCTAGCGGTTACAGACCGCCAGTAAAGAAATATCTTTGCTAGCGGTCGCTTTATGTCGGCCGCCAGAGAAAAAAAATTTCTATGGCGGCTTTGCCGCGCCAAGCCATATCTTCGCTGGCCGCTGGCTTAAGACAGCCGCCAGCGAAAATATTCTTCTCTGGCGGCTTACACTCTTTTTAGGACACGTGGCCCGCTAGGAAAAAGTCCATTAGTTTTTGGGAAAAGACACATTGCCCACCAGTAAAAATAGGACATCGTTCTATTTTTGACACGTGGCCCGCCTGCGAAGATGCAATATTTATAAAAAAATTGAAACAATATTATATATTATTTTATCTTACCTTAGTTCATGTATTTTAGAGTCACACGTGGATGATATAACTAATCGAGCTATCGATAAAGTATGTTCTCTTTCGTGCAGCCGCATTGATGACTAATATACATGCACGCGGAAATAATAAATGAAGATTAATATATACACATATATATATATACAATTTCTAAGAACTTATATAGATAGAATTGGAACGACACCACATATACAAGTAGTTGAATGTCTTACAACCCGACCGATATACATACGGGTGAAACCTGTCTATTTATACTCCTGCTCCAGTTAGACAGACATTCGTTCTTCGGCAGGGCCAAAACTCCATCGTGGTCGAAAAACCTCGCAAGCTGATGTGCGCACTCACGGTGGATGAAGTAGCACATGTCCCGTTATATGTTATCAATGGATTTATCATCGAGCTCCCTTTCAGACTTGGGAATTTTTGGAAGCTGCATCGAGATCATGACAAATTCCGAAATTGTTCACAGTAATGCAAGTTAGCGATTAACTTAACAAGAGTATTGACGGTTTGTACTTACATCACGCGTCGTAATTCGCGCAATATCTCCCATTGACCCTAAGGTATTCGCAGGTGTAATATCCGCATAGTACGGTTCCCACCGGTTGCTTATCACACTTTCAACATCAATAAGTATATTAGTTATTAAATAGAAAAACACATGCATTTATAAAAAATAAGTAGTACTGTTTGGCATCCAAATTTACTTACCGGCCACTTATTGCGGATGAGTATGCGTTGTCTGGAGTTTTTCCGTTGTCCGCCTTTCTGGTAATACCTTTTATATGCACTGTTTGTAGAGATAATTAATTTAAATTCGTCAAAGATAAAACCATGTCATGAGAATATATAAGAATAAGAAACGTCCATGCATATAACTTACAGATCGATAATTCTGAGCATTTCTTGATATGTATTGTTGTCTTTATCAAGAGAATCCAAGACGACGACTTCATTGTACTTTGGATAGAGAAGAAATACTATCCAATGGTCGCTGCAAAAGAAATGGTTAGTCCAGCCGTGATTATATGTATATACTCATAGTTGATATGAAAACTTACTCAAAGGCGTATGCCGCGTAAACGCATTCCTTGTCCTGCGTAGATTCAAGTGCTATAGCTACATAAGCAACAACACTGAGAATCTTTTCCTGATGCCTTCGTTCTATATATGCGTCCCTCTCTTGCCGCGTCATCACCTGAACATGTGCCGGTAGCTTGTTCTCGTCTAGCAGGTAGGTGTGGTTCGGCTTGCTTATCCGGCACGGGTTTAGGTAGCCGACAGGCTTTCGCATCGCTTCGGCTTCCACGTAATTCATCCTTAAAAAATGTAAGGTCAAATTAGGTACGCACATAGGTACAATGATTTATTGACACGTTCTAGTCATGCACTTACAGACACCAGATGCCGACCAAATTGGCGTCGAGCCTCTTCCAACGATAGAGGGCATGCATATCGGAGAAATGGACTTGGAATAGGCATGGCCCACTCTAGAAGATGTTCTCCTGCACGGCAACTGTGAACGATGAAAGGCCTTTTGTGGTGCTTGCCCTGATGTACCATTCATGCCACCTCCTTAGTTGCCACGGACCTTCTGTTAGTTGCCAGGCATAGATGAATGGCTAGCCATTCTGAAACTCATGCGACACATCAGGGGAGTTGATATAATTGAGATAATCTTCCATGGTTTGCTTGAGGCCTGTTAACTTTTTGTTATCAAAATCGGCATCTTTGATATCTTTGTCCCTTCCTCGAAATGCCGTTATCATATATCTTTTCTTCGATTCACTTTTCCCTTTATGCTTGTGTGTCCTTACCATCACTGGCACATCGGCACCCTTAGGTTCCTCCGGTTGCGACGGCTGTGGTTGCGATGGGTCTAGTTCATCGGGCATTGTCCGCTTAGGCCCCGATTGTGCACGCTCTAATTGCTGTGCCAAAGGCACTTCCTGTACTTGTACTTCTGATTGATCCTTTTCAAGCCCTGATTGTACTTCTGTCCCCTTTTCAATTGGAGGTGACGCAACAGCAGGCTCTGATCTTGGAGGTGATGCAACTAGATGATCTGATTGCGGAGGTGATGAAACTGGAGGATCCCTCGGTTCTTCGTCCCTTGGTGGACGAGACGGTGACACCGGTATCCTTGGTGGATGATCCGTTCCATCCGTTGACCCTAGTTGAATATCATTCTTGTGCTATAGTACAAACTGGTCAACGACATCTCCAAGGTACACAATCCCCTCGGGTGTTGGAATGTCGATCTCGTGCATTCGGTGAGCCTCATTGACCGTCCGAACCTCTACCTTGGCATAGTCATCCGGAATGTCTTGGCAATGGAATCTGTGGCCCGGTATGAACCTCCCAGTTGCAACCTGTATTTTCTTTCCTGCCCTGCCGACCGGAATCAAGAGCTTGCAAGGAGTATCCTCCGTTACATCGTCCATCGGATAGCTCGGATCAGGCTACGAAACGGCACCACCGTGCATCATATGCAGGCTCCAATATCTATGGCATTCGTCACGAGCTGCTGCCCTAGCCTGGGATTCTATCTCCTCCTTATAGCGATCACGCTTCTTGTAGGTATGAGCATCCTCTTTGAATCCATCCTTCCAGCTAGTCTTTGAGGATACTCCCCGGACACGGCCAGAGTGCTCCGGGTTGCCAAACACATAGGTCAGCTCCTCCCGGTCTCTATCTAGCATGAACATCCCCACCTCTTGCTGCGTGACGATGTTCTTCATCTTGACAGCTACCTCCTGGAGCTTTGGATAATTGAAGACTACATCCCCCTCTGGGGTGAAGGCCGGTGTTCTTGCACGCACCCAGTTCTTGGTTCGTGGGTTGTGATTTTTCATAGGAACCGGTTTCCCAGCCTTTTCCATCTCTTCATCTTGTTTTGTCCATTTCTTAACCGCTGGAAGGTAACCGGTCGATCCCAAACGATGAGGATATTCATTCCTTCTTGCTAGTTCAGACATCCTCTAGCTCTTCTCCTTTTTCCTCCGCCGATGTCTTCAGGGCAACGAACTCATCCCACTAGGTTGGTGTTATCTTTCCATACTCCGTGAACGGCGTGCATCCCTTTTGAACATATTTCTTGTTAAGGTGTGTTTTCCAGTTCCGCCATAGCTTGCCCATGGTCTTGAGTGCATAGTCCTTTGCTGCATCATCGTCTGTCCCTTGCGGATACTCAAACTTGCTTTGCAGCGATGTCCAACAGCTGTTCTTTCTAGTGTCAGGAACTTTCTTCCAATCCTTCCATGTAATCTCCACAATATCCCTAACTATCGCCCCGCATTGGTTGCTATACTTGGAACATCAATCTTCGGGTGATAGGGGTTCCCCTTTCTCATTGATCCGTGTCAGCACGCTGACTTCTTTCAACAACATGTTCTTCCCTCGCTCGCCCCTTCTTTTCTTGGGTTTACTTGAAGCTGAGACGCGCACGACAGTTCCAGCTTTGGTTCCGCTTCGGGTGTGGCTTGGGCTTTCCTTTTAGATCGGCGTGGAGCATTCTTCTATATTTGCATTTCACGTGACATCGGTTATAATCCATATATATACTTAATACGATCGGAACTAATCATATATAATATGTTTCGTACCACCGGTTCGCAAGGGATGTAGTCCGAGTCAACTTCTTCATTGTCGCTCCCACCCTTTTTCTTCCTTGCAGGAGAAGGATGGGGGTCACTCGGCGAGTGATACGATCCACTCCCTTCCTCACTGGATCTTGACGGTGATGATTCCTCCGCGACTACTTGTGTGCAAATATCCTCCTCGACCATCGGTGGAGTTTGCTTGCCGTTGTCACCCGAGGGTTGCGCTTCGGTCGGTTTTTCCATTGATATCCTTTTAAGGTGAGTTTATATTAGATGCGGAATGGAATCGTTTTACTGCCCTAAGTGCTTATTTTGAATGTACTATTAAACATACATTAATTTATACTATAAATTTCAGAAGTTCATTTTGAATATGAATACATATGAAAAATACAATTATTTGCTCCAAACATTCAGGTTTGTCGTTTGATCATTTGCCCACGTCGTCATATATAACTTTATGCTTTGAGATCATTTGCTCCTGCCATAATAGTTTATAACAATGTGATATATATATATATAACGTACAATACTAACTTCCATATATATAAACATTATCAACATCCACACAAGATATAGCATTCTGTATATTAAGGTAGCAAATTGTACACTGTCATATATTAAGGCAGCAAAAGTCTGGATTTGAATTTAGAAGACAAGTACTTGCATAAATGAGTGAACTATGAAATCTAAACTAAGGCAGTAGTTGCACATTTCATATGTGAAATCTAAACTCATATATCAGCAGCATGATAGTAGGTTTATATATTCAGCATTTGTTTATGTATACAGGCAGTTTTTATTATTTCAGTAACACCACCCATCATTCAGCCTGGACCAGTTTTTGATCAGTTCATCAGACGCAAAAACAAATCCAGTCTCAAACTGGTCCAGTTTGACTGGAGTTTTGCTGTTGAGAATCTACATTCTACAGAATGTATCTGCATATGTGAACATACATTAACCCTGAAAATTAGGCTGCTGCTAGATTAGATTAGCAACCTGATTAAATTGGGTCATTTTCAAGTTCAATCAGCAAGTAAGTAGTAAGTAGGGACTGGGTCAGGGTCCAAGGTAACAGGCCCCAGTTTTATTATGCCTGAGTTAGCTGACTATGCATTTGAAGTTCAGTCCGATCTGAAGATGAGTTTGGGTTTTTCTGTTAACTGAACTGATGTGTGTAGAACAGTAATTAAATCAGTTTTGTCCGATTGGGAGTAACCGATGAACTGGTCATGTTCAACAGCCATGTAAAAGATGGACAGTGCCAGCAAACCTGCATGTAAATGTGCCATTCACATCCTGATTTATGGCACTAGAGAGAGGTTTTCACCTACTTGTACTCTATTTTTCAACAAGTGGTAGTACAAAGGTGTTTACCTGCAGAGAAGAATTATTGGTGCTAACAGAACTATAATTAGTTAGGGCTTGCTTGTTTCATCAGTCACAGTAGTTGTACTGATTTGTTTGTTTGGTTAAATAGGGTAGGCATCATTCTGGCATCAGGAGTTATGCCATGCTATATGTGTGCTGTTTGGAACAGAGTAGCCTCTGATTTGCTTTAACTTTTTTTTTAGTTTTGCTTACGTTAGTTAAATCGGTGCCTGGATGTTTATCTTTTTGATAAGAAAGGCATCAAGTAGTTAAGCGAAAAGCCTACAAATAGGTCCTGAAATAAAATTTTGCACAGGACTTATAGTTGTAACTATAGTAATAGTAGGATATTATGACCCTTTGGGACAACACACCCTTGATTACTGTCACCAGGTGTTACAATCAAGTTTGGCTACATCTACTTAGTGCAGGATTTGTAATATCGCGAAATTACCACTTGCACTTGGTTACCACGGTAACACTTTGGATTTTTTTTAAACCTCTTAATTTCATCGGTAACTTCTTCATTTTAATGTGCACGGTTATCATGGTAAAGGTATATCGTTAGCTAGCGGTAACCTCGTCCTCAAACGGCAAGAGAAATATATGATGTAGGTTATTTTACACTTATGCATGAAAATAAAGAAAACAGGAGAAATGATTGTTTTGCTCTTTTTCTTTTAAAAAATAGTCATATGTTTTTTGGAGGGATATTAATATTTATTTGACAAAGACAAACAGACAACTAAACGATCTATGGTTAGAATCAAAGATCCAAAGAAGAATAACAGTAGGTACCCTACTTAAATTTAGTAAAAAGTAGATAACGCTAAAATAACTTGTATTTAGAGAGTATAACGGTGACAACCCGATGTTTTTAACCAGTCAATCTCAATTAATTAATCGCATTATCACTGCATGGCACCACTACAATTTTAACTACTATCTGATCAAGCTTCCACCATAATTTTGGCACTGTACATAAAAATCACATGTTCAAATATTGTATGAATTGCACCGCACATTAGTTCAAGAGGTCAATAAAAGCATATATTATTTCACCCCCCTCCAAATTTCAACATTCTCTTTGGTAGTACAAATTTCAACATTTGTACTACCATTTTGGCTAGCTGCCATGTCATTTTGATTTTCTCTGCTAGGTTTGTCCATCGTATGACCATCGTCTAACCAGTTTGGACCAGTGTGTATATTTCACCCGCAAAAACAGAAGATGCAGACAACAGAAGCCTAATTTATTTGGATGAAAGTCATAACCTCACTGAGATGGACACTCACACTGCTGATTCTCATTTAGAGGTAAATAAATTAGGCTTTTGAAGCATTACATTGTTTTTGCATTGTAACTGAACACTGCATTCTGTAAACATCTTTACATCAAATTGCATCAAAATTTCCATCAAAATTCCATCCAAAACTTCATTCATCCACTGCATCAATCATCAATCATCCACTGCATCAATCATCCACGCGTGCGAGAGGGGTACCTGGAGGAGGCGACGAGTAGAGGAAGAAGAGGAGACGGCGGTGGTGACGAGGCTGCCGGTGGCGGCGGTGGTGAGGAGGCTGCCGGTGGTGACGGCTGTGAGGAGGCGTCCATCGGTGAGGACGCGGCCGACAGTGGTGAGGAGGCCGCGAGCGGTGGCGGTGAGGAGGCTGGCGGCGGTGGTCAGGAGGAGGGCGGCGGTGGTAGTGAGGACGGCCGGCGGCGGTGAGGAGGAGGCGGCGAGCGGTGGCGGTGAGGAGGCTGGCAGCGGCGGTGAGGAGGAGGGCGGCGGTGGCAGTGAGGACGACCGGTGGCGGTGAGGAGGAGGCGGCAGCTGAAAATTTTGGCAGCCTGGCGGCGGCTCAAGGGTTTTCGCGCCTTCGGGACACAGGGAAAATTGAGACTCCCGCACGCCCATACATATAGCGGAAACCATTTTCGCTGGCGGCCGGCATAACTAGCCGCTAGCAAAAATCTTTTCCCTGGCGGCCAGCTTACCAAGCCGCTAGCAAAAACCTTTTTCGCTGGCGGCGGCTTACCTGGCCGCTAGCAAAAATCTTTTTCACTGGCGGCGGCTTTCTCGCTGGTGGCCGGTTTACCTGGCCGCTAGCAAAAACCTTTTCGCTGGCGGCCGGCTTACATGGCCGCTAGCAAAAACCTTTTCCCCTCGCGGCCGGCTTACCTGGCCGCTAGAGAAAAACTTTTGGCCCATTTCAATATTTAGTTCTTTCCACAACTAAATGTAAAAATATTCATAGAACTAATTAAAAAAGAGTCAGTAATCATCTGTACAAAAATTCATCATCCATCATAAGGTGCTGAAATTACATATATAGATTAGCCTTTCACATTCTTCCCTACTCCCTTATTCCTCATGTATGGCTTCGGGTAATCACCAATCATTGCCTCCGCGATCTTAATGTTGTTTGTAAAGTCCGTGAAGAGTGTCATGTTCTCGTACTGATTATATGCCTCAACATCTTCGACATCGTCAGCTCCCAAAATCTTTTGTTTCCCGAGACAACTATATCTTTCTTCAACTGAGATGGATCAGTCACATAGAAAACTTGAGCGGCACGATCAGCAAGTACCCATGGGTCATTTTTGTGCCCTACGTTGACGAGGTCGACGATGGTCAGGCCAAAAATGTCGACAACCACGCCAGATGGGTGTTTCACCCATTGGCACCGGAACAGTGGAATCTGCATGTTGGATCCATAGTCCAGTTCACATATTTCTTCTATGAATCCATAGTATGTGCTCTTCTGTCCAGTTGTGTCGATTGCCTCTACTCGAAGGCCACTGTTTTGACATGCACTCATTTGGTCTTTCGCTTTGGTATAAAATGTATACCCATTCAGATCATATGCTTGCCATGAGGTGTAAACACTTGATGGCCCGTCAGCCAACCTCTTAATAGTTTTTTCCTCCGTAGTATCGCCATCTGGTAGGCCGAGGTTCTTGAACCATTCAGTAAAGGCAGCCTTGTGTCGCTTCATGATCCATGCATCAAAACGCCATGTATTCATTGCTTGTAATTCCTTAAGGTGCTGATCTATGTACGACTCCACTATCGCGAGCTGTTGCAGCACAGTGAAATGAGCTTCTTTCAGTTTCTTGTAATCATCGTCGTGGATTCTTTTACGCCCTTTTGTCCCTCTTCCGGATAATCTACCTTCATGTCGAGGTACCGGTAAACCAATTGCTTTCCCCTCTTTTAGGTAATCAATGCAACACTCAACGACTTCCTCAGTAGTATATCCCTCTTTTAGGTAAACCAATTGCTTTCCCCTCTTTCAGTTTCCGTACGTAGCCTTTTAGAATGGACATGTACCGTTCGAATGGCCACATCTGATGCAGGTACATGGGACCATGTGCAATAATATGAGGCACAATATGAACTATGAGGTGTACCATCATATTGAAAAATGACGGCGGGAAACACATCTCAAGCTCGCACACGGTCTCTATAGAGAAAGTGCGGAGAGGACCTAACTCGTCAAGATCAATTACTCTCTGTGAGATTGCATTGAAGAAGTAACACAGCTTTGTGATGACTACCTTAACGTGTAATGGTTCAATTTCTCTTATGGCGATATCGAGGAATACTGTGAGCATTACATGGCAATCATGGGAATTGTAGCCTGAAAATGACAAATCCTTCATCGACGCCAGTCGCTTAATGTTTGAGGAGAAACCAGTAGGCACTCTCACCCCACGTAGGCATTTGCACATTGCCTTTTTCTCCTCATTTGTCAAGGTGTAGCAGGCCGACGGAAGATATACTTTTTCGTTACCCTCATCTACAGGGTGAAGCTCTTTTCTTATCTGCATATTCACGAGGTCCTTACGGGACTTCAGCCCATCCTTTGTCTTGCTGGGTATGTCTAGTAAAGTACCCATGGTGCTATCGAAGACATTTTTCTCTAGGGGCATGACATTGATAGAATGACGTATCTCTAAATCTTGCCAGTACGGAAGGTACTTAAAGAAAATGGAGTGCTTCTTGAATGGCCTGCTAGCGCTTGCTGGCTCTTTGGCCTCATTTCTCTTCGCTTGTTGGTTTCCTTCTTTTTGGCCTTCCCAAAAACAACCTTGAGCTTTTTCGTTATTGTGAACACTTTATCACCCTTCCATGGTTACGGTGGATCACCGTCCTCAACAGCGTTGTTGAAATATTTAGCTTTGGAGTGGTACAGGTGATTCTTTCTTAAGTAACGTTGGTGCCGCATGTACACTAGCTTCTTCGATCCCTGAAGATACCTGTACACTGTACCATCAACACAAATAACGCAGCCTGTCTTCCCCTTGAGCTGTACTTATAGGGAAAACAGTGCGGGCAAGTCGTTGACGGTGACAAAGATAATTGCATTAAGCGTGAAGTAATTCTGCATGAATTCGTCCCAAACCCGGACCCCATGATTTCACAGATCAGCCATATCGTCTAGCAAAGGCTCTAGAAACATATCCATGTCATTGCCAGGTTGTCGTGGTCCCTGTACAAGGATGGTCAACAAAATATACTTCCTTTTCTGACACAGCCACGTAGGGAGGTTGTACATGGTTAGGAGTCGGGCACGTCTTTGTGTGAGCTGCTCAAGTCACCAAATGGATTCATTCCATCGGTGCTCAATGCAAACCTTACATTTCTTGGGTCCTCTCGCAAACTCATGGTACTTCGTCAAATTCCTTCCCTCTGTCGAGCATCGGCCGGATGTCGAATCATCCCATCCTTTTTCGCTTTTCATGATGCCAGCGCATCAGTTCGGCATCCCTTGGGTTCGAGAACAAACGCTTCAATCGATCTTTCACCGGAAGGTACCACATGACCAACCTGGGGATCTTCATCTTGTTGTTGACTTCTACCTCGTCTTGGGAACCATCCCGACCCTGGACCGGCTACGGCTTTTTTGTATCGACTAGTGTTGCACGTTGGGCATCGTCCAAATCCTCGTACTCTTTATGAAACGATGACGCAGTGGTTAACACACACGTGTACCTTTCGCACACCCAGAGATAAAGGGCAAATAAGCTTCTTCACTTCATAGGTGCTGGTTGGCAGGGAGTTGGGTTGCGGAAACAATTTCTTCAACAGAACCAACAAATCGTTGAAACTACTGTCCGACCAACAATTTCTGGCCTTCAATCTCATAAGTTCAAGCACCGTCCGCAACAATGTGAAATCCTTCATGCAACCATTTGCCTCATCGTACAAAAGAACCTTCGTTGCCTTTTGTAATGATTCGAAGTTCTCCAACCCACGAGCGGACCCAGCTACAACCTTAGGTTTAACATGACGCAACATCTCTTCCAAATCAAAATTACCATCATCTACGCAAACATTACCATCATTGACATCATCAACTATACTGTGCTGACCATCATCGCCACCAACATCATCATCAACATTAATGGGCTCTACTTCCTCTTCTCCTTCTTCTGCTACTACCATCAAATCCTCGTCCCAGTTGAACACTTCATCCTATACTATCGCCCGGTTGGGAACTTGTTTGCTTGGGATCTCTCCATGATGTGACCAATTTGTGTAGCCTGCAACAAATCCATGCATCACCAAGTGTTGCTCGATTATAGATGGGTCGATCCGAATTTTCTGATTCTTGCAATGTAAGCATGGACATCTAATTTCCTTCGTCTTCTTAGATGCAACATTCTTCTTAGCAGCTTTCATGAATATGTCAACTCCTTCAATGTATGAGGACCGGTATCTCTCTCTATACATCCATGCTCTGTCCGCCATCTATGCATTATTTGCGAAAAAATATGTACAACTTCATCACTTTATATATTTTTGATAATATGTCACATTAAAATTATACTAAATAATATTTATAACCACTATAATCTAGACAAGCTAATTAAAGCCAGCCAAAAATCTACAAACTACAAACAACTAGAAAAAATAAAAAAACTAGCTCTTTTTCTTTTCTTCTCAGCGTTCTCTGCAGTTAACTAATATATAGATCTACTACAAATAAACATATCAAAACTAGATATATATATGGAACATCGATGATGGACAATATTTCTTACAAAGTTTGCCCATTTTAAGCTCCAAATAACAAATATAAAATACTTTTCTTTCCCGTGTCACATACTTTTTGCTATGCAAAATAATAACCAATAAAAATGAAAAAAACTTTACAAATAATGTAGGAGAAAGTATATGTAACCTCTGGTGCAGTAGATCTTTCAAAATATTGAAGATCAAAACCTTCCCCCTATGTATTTGTTCACAAGAGAGAGAAAATCGTGCTCAAATGTCATGGCTGCTAGTTGGACTGGTGGTATAGGTGATGGTATTTTCCCTGGCGGTCAACATATGTCGATTGCATAGAACCGCCATAGAAAATATTTAGTGGTGGTGGCAGCTTAAGTGGGCCGCCAGCGAAGATGTAGGAATCTTCGCTAGCAGGCCACCTCACCTTACCGCCAGCGAAGATGTGATATGTTCTCTGGCGGGGTCTTAAGATGGCCGCCAGAAAATACCACATCTTCGCGGCGGCCAGCTTTAGGGGCCGCCGGCGAAGATGTGTTTTCGCTGGAGGCCCGAGACCCCCACCCCTATCTTTTGAGCCGGCGGTTTCACCTCGTAGCCGCCAGAGAAAAGTTTTTCCAAACGCCATGAAAGATTGTTTTCGTGGTAGTGTGGTTTTCATCCCTGCCTTACAACTGGGTCCAGAGCTGGGTCGATCTCGAGAAGCAATTCCACAACTACTTTTATTCTGGCATGCACGAAATGAAGTTGTCAGATTTGACCTGTGTTAGGCAGAAGCACGAGTAATCGGTGCAAGACTACATCCAACGGTTTAGGGACATGAGGAACTGTTGCTACAGCCTGGTACTATCAGACTCATAGCTAGCCGATTTAGCCTTTCATGGCCTTTTGGCCCAGATCCGTGAGAGGTTTTTGGCTCAAGATTTCGAGAGCTTAGCCCATTTGGCTCAGAAGGTGATGGGCCACGAACAAAGGTTTCAAGAATCAAAGAAGGCCTTCAAGAAAGTCACCCACGTAGCCTACGCAACGAATTCCGATTCAAGCGACAACGATGTAGAAGTTGCAGCAGCCGAATGGACGAATAACAAAAAGGCTATAACGTGCCAATGGCTGAAGAATTCGGGTAAGTAAGAAAAGTATGATTTTGACATAACTAAAGTCGATAGGATCTTCAATCTGCTGCTGAGGGAGAAACAGATTCAGCTTCCGGCCAACCACGTCATTCCATCGGCCGAGGAGCTCAAAAAGAAAAAGTATTGCAAATGGCACAACACCACCTTGTTAGTGATATGCCCTAGAGGCAACATGGAGATGTTGGATATCATTGTTAATGTTTATGTACAAATGAATAAAATGTTATTCAGTTGCATGAAATAGACATCTATGAGATTCGGATAGGATCCGATTGAAAATAGAGTCCCGATGGGCCTCTAGGCCTAACTGGCAACTCTATATAAACGGGTGAGGGATGGAGAGCTGATGAATGCAATTGGAACCGAATCAATCTGATTTGGCGCAACAGAAGTCGGCGAGATCAATCTCCACAGAAACCCTCCCCACCTCCGAGCCAAAACCCTAGCCTTGCATCTTGTGCAAGCACACGGGTGTTAGGCATTCGGTTCTCGGACGTGTGGATACCGATAGAGGCGCTGCTACGTTGCGGTGCTGTTCGTCGGCTACGAATCGGCTATGGTGGAATCGGCTGCAGTCGGGCACATCGGAGCGAGGCTCGCGAGCGCGGTCGGACGACTCGGTGAATCGGCTACTCGGTGAATCGGCTGATTGGTGAATCGGCTGTTCCCAGGAATCGGCTGTCGGCTTGCGGGAATCGGCTGTCGGCAAATCGGCTATCATCGGCAGCACTGTTCCAGATCAGAGAGCTCCTGATTGGCTATTTCCGCTGCGTACTCCAATCGGTAACGATCTATCGTTGCAAGTGTTCCTGGTTTGCATGGTAGAAAATTTTTGTTATTAGCTATCATAGCTTCCGCGTAACCCTACACGTGCCATTAGCAATATCGAAACGACGTAATGTGATTACGTCGAAGCAATATCCATAGAACTTGGTTTGAGTCAGTTTCGGGATAGCGTTCCTTGATAGTGTATCGGAACGGTATAATGTGATTATACCGAAGCTATCTTATAGTCCGATCTTGTCGATCGCCTCGCGCCTACGCAAACCATCTCCCCTGATATCGCCGTGTGCGTCCCCCCTTATAGGTCGTCTCGATACCGTATCTCTGCGATAGGTAGAAAATGTTCTACGCCTAAATTGTTTTTGCAGAGAATACTTTGAGATGGTATGGCCCTATTGTATATATGAGATGCATGTGATGCGTGTAATATTCTTTCATATGTGCAATCCCTGTAATATTCTTCCATACGTGCAATGCTTGTAATATTCTTTCACGACCTACGAGTCGATGTAATCTTCAATTAGAGCTTCTGTAGTAGTAGCTTAGTTTGAAGAATTCAAGCATTCGGCACTTGGAAGAACGGTGATGAAGATGGAGATCCTCTACACCAGCATGGAGATGGAGATCAACATGTGAAGGGGGCCATACTATTTCATTAATTGCTATTCTACCTGCTTTCATATATGTGATATGTTTGTTTGATAGTATAGCATCCCTCGCAAAATTAAGTAGTAATGATGCCCTTCCAAATGTTGCACCCGTCACCGTTATGCTCGTCAATGGTGGGTCTGCCAAAGCAGAGTGCCATTCTCTATCATAACACGAGGGGGTATATGTCGGACATATACAGCAGGAGCATTTGGTTTACTTAACAAGGCTATCAAAACAGTTTTGGACCTTGGGGCATAGGTTGGCACCGGGGCATGGAGATGCCACACCAACAACAAGAGTCACATAGAGATGTGATTAGCAAGGAGTTGCTTACCGATGTCATTAATCTTCTAGCCGTGATGCCAAAGCTCACTAGAAATTAATTAACATGTGGATCTTGACCCAATACGTAACCTAGAGGGAAGGTGTAAAATACGTAATGGGAGTCTTATGTTAAATTGTTTAACAATAGACATAGCATAAACATTGTGCTAAACTTTGTTTTTTCTGTTGTAGAATAAATGATAGCTAATACTACACCCAGTACCTTTAATTTACGATCTATTCTCGAGAAAGAAAAATTGAATGGAACAAACTTTATGGATTGGTATCGCAACTTGAGAATTGTTCTCAAGCAAGAGCGTAAGGAGTACGTTCTTGAAGTACCCTATCCTGATGATTTGCCTAGTAATGCTACTGCTACTGCACGGAGGGCTTATGAGAAGCACACTAATGATTCCCTAGACATAAGCTGTCTCATGCTAGCTACATTGTCCTCTGAGCTTCATAAGCAATATGAGAGCAACGATGCTCATACTATTATTCAGGGACTACGTGGCATGTTTGAGAACCATGTTAGGGCCGAGAGGTTCAACACCACAAAGTCCCTGTTTGCGTGTAGGCTTGTTGAGGGGAGTCCTGTCAGTCTGCATGTGATAAAAATGATTGGCTATATTGAGAGTCTGGAAAAACTAGGTTTTCCCCTTAGCCAAGAGTTGGCTGCTGATGTTATTCTCCAGTCGCTCCCTCCGAGCTTCGAGCCATTCATATTGAATTATCACATGAACAGTATGGATAAGACCTTGGTTGAATTGCATGGGATGCTAAAGACGGCTGAGGAGAGTATCCAGAAAAACGGTCATCATGTGATGATGATGCAGAAGGATAAGCGGAAACCACCTGTCAAGAAACTTTGCACGAAGAGGAAATTAACTCCCAACGAGATCGCGAGTGCCAAGAAGGGGTCAGCGGCATCAGATGTTGTTTGCTTCTATTGCAAGGAGACAGGTCACTGGAAAAGGAACTACAAGAAGTACATGGAGGATCTCAAAAAGATGCAAAGTGTGACTTATGCTTCAGGTATTAATGTTATAGACATTAATCTTGCTACTTCACCTACTGACTCTTGGGTATTTGATACCGGATCAGTAGCTCATATTTGCAAATCGTTGCAGGGAATGAGAAGAAGTAGAGGCTTGAGAAGGGGCGAGGTCAACCTGCGCGTCGGCAATGGAGCAAGCGTTGCTACAGTGTTGTCGGCACAGTACCACTTCATCTACCTTCAGGATTAGTTTTGGAATTGAATAATTGTTATTGTGTTCCAACACTATGTCAAAACGTTATTTCCGCTTCATGTTTGCAAGCGGAAGGATATGATTTTAGATCAATGGACAATGGTTGTTCAATTTATCTTAGAGATATGTTCTATTTTCACACTCCATTGGTGAATGGATTATACGTTTTGAATCTTGAAGTGTCTCCCATCTATAACATTAATAGAGAGAGGCAACTCCCAAATGATACAAACCCCACGTTTATCTGGCATTGTCGCTTAGGCCATATAAATCAGAAACGCATGGAGAAGCTCCATAAGGATGGATTGCTTCACTCTTTTGATTTTGAATCATTTGAGACATGTGAATCTTGTTTACTTGGTAAGATGACAAAGGCACCTTTCACGGGACACAGTGAAAGAGCAAGTGACTTGTTGGCACTCATACATACTGATGTATGTGGACCAATGAGCTCAACGGCCAGAGGTGGTTATCGTACTTCATTACCTTTACCGATGACTTTAGTAGATATGGTTATATCTACTTAATGAGGCATAAGTCCGAATCCTTTGAAAAGTTCAAAGAATTCCAGAATGAAGTACAGAATCATTTAGGGAAAACAATCAAGTTTCTACGATCAGATCATTGAGGGGAATACTTGAGCCAAGAGTTCGGTAATCATCTAAAAGATTGTGAAATTGTTCCACAGTTGACTCCACCAGGAACTCCACAATGGAATGGAGTGTCCGAACGAAGAAATCACACCTTTTTGGACATGGTGCGATCCATGATGAGCCAAAGTGATCTTCCGTTATCCTTCTGGGGATATGCTCTTGAAACAGCTGCGTTCACACTAAATAGAGTTCCATCTAAGTCAGTTGAAAAGACACCATATTAGATATGGATAGGGTGACCCCCTAGTTTGTCTTTCCTCAAAATTTGGGGATGTGAAGCTTAGGTAAAACGTTTACAGTCCGACAAGCTCACACCCAAATCTGACAAGTGTTTCTTTGTGGGATATCCTAAGGAAACTAAGGGATATTACTTTTATAATCGGGAACAAGGCAAAGTGTTTGTCGCCCGACACGGTGTTTTCTTGGAGAAAGAGTTTCTTTCGAGAAGGGTTAGTGGGAGCAGTGTGCGTCTTGAAGAAGTTCAAGAAATACGAGAAAATATTTCGGCTACCACCGAACTACAACAGGAGGAACAAGATGTTGTGCCACCTATTGTAGATACACCAGCCCCACGGAGGTCTGAAAGATCACGTCGTGCGCCTGACAGGTACACAGGTGCGGGACAACATGATATATTTTTGTTAGACAACGATGAGCCTAAGACCTATGAGGAAGCGATGGTGGGACCCGATTCCAACAAGTGAATTTTAGCCATGAAATCCGAAATAGAATCCATGTATGATAATCAAGTTTGAACTTGGTTGATCCACCTGATGGTGTTAAAACCATTGAGTGTAAATGTGTTTTTAAGAAAAAGGCCGACATGGATGGAAATGTTCACATCTATAAGGAACGATTGGTGGCGAAAGGTTTTAAACAGATTCAAGGGGTTGATTATGATGAAACCTGTTTACATCCAAAATTGGCACTTAGGAATCAGAATAGGGAAAGTTGCCAATATTTGGAAATCATCGGTTTCCTTCGAAGAGGCTGTCGACCGCCGTGTATAGGCCGGTCGGGCCGGCGATGGGGGTCGGACCGAGGCATGTGGCCGGTATGACCGGCAGAGTCTGAAACCTAGACGACTTCATCGGTACTCAGGTTTCCTTTCTCCATACGGTATGTTCGGGTTTCCAAACGTGTCTATCCCGAATTGGACGTGGAGAAGGGCCTGTAGAGGGAAAGACCAACCCCTATATAAGGGCCAATGCCGGTTCAATTGTAGAAAAAACAATCACACAACATACAATACAATCTAGAATCATTTTTTCAATATTCTTTACTTTTCAGCCATATTTTTCTACTTTGCCCTAGTTTAGTCTATCTTTGTCGGTTTGCGCCGTAAACCGTCCGCCGCCGCTACGAGAGTGCGATATATCTTTGTAGGTTTGTCCCGAAAACCTTCCGTTTGCTCACGAGAAGAGTATTTATCAATCAATCTATCTAAATCGCTTTCGCTAGCCGGTTTAATCTACAAAATCCACTTTGTTCTAGTTTTTGCTAGATTGAAGTGGTTGGCGACTCCATATCAAGAACCACCGCAAATCTTTAGGTGAATCGATCGTGTTTATGCCTTTTGCCAAAAAAGGTGCCAACATGATTTTTGGCGACTCCGCTGGGGAAGACACGACGCCAACTCGGATTCGACGCCGCCATGTCCAAGCAAGCGACGCAAGACGTGGAGCTATCCAACGTTGTCCACATCTCGTTGGACGACTTGGATGGGGAGGCTCGCCAAATCATGGAGGAGCGCCATTCGAGTGATCACTCAAGAGATGCTAGATCAATCTTGCACCAAAACGCGAGAAGGCGTGATGATCAAGCACGGGAGCCCGCTCAAGGTAACTCACGGTGAGGTAAGCGCTGATCACATCTCTATGCCTATTGAAAAACTTGTTGCTAGTACGGTGGATGAGTCCGTTACTGCCGCCGTAAACAATAAGATTGAATCCGCTATGGTGGCTTGTTTTAATAGATTGTTTAAGGCACACATGAGCGGCAAATCCGGTCTTCCTGCGACCGATTCGTGGCCTACCTCGATCGCAAGTGGGAGCCAGCCCCTTGTGAACCACATAGTCAGCAAAACCGACGGGGCGATTGCCCATGGCCCCGGCGAAAATAGTTCTGCCGCCTCTGTCGGTCTGACCGGCCCTACGGCCGGTATGACCAGCCCACCATATCTCGGTCTGACCGGCCCGATGGCCGGTCTGACCGGAACACAATACGGCGGTCTAACCGGCCCTATGGCCGTTCTGGACCGGTCGCCTTACGTCGGTCCGACCAGCTCGCCATACATCGGTCGACCGGCCGTCGGCCGGCCGCACCCATACTACACCGGTCTGACCGGCGGCTATATGGCCAGTCAGACCGCGCCTTATATCTGGTGCCGGTATAGGAAGTGGATCCCATCACGGGCAACTATGAACATTATTAGAGAATCATTCGGAATTGAGCCCAGGAATCACGCTAAAGTTTACCAAAAGCCGTATCCTGACTATTTCGATAACATCCCATATCCTCATGGTTATCGAGTCCCTGAGTTCACCAAATTCAGTGGAGAGGATAACAAGACCACATGGGAGCATATCAGCCAATTCTTAGCGCAATGTGGGGAATCTAACACTTCGGATGCTTTTAAATTGCACTTGTTTTCTTTATCTTTACCGGTACTGCTTTTACTTGGTTTACATCTTTACCGGCTCACTCTATTCATACTTGGGCTCAGTTAGAACAAAAATTTCATGATTATTTTTATACTGGTGAGACTGAGCTTAGACTTTGTGACTTGACATCAGTTAGGCAAAAATATAATGAGTCTGTTGCTGATTATATTAAAAGATTTAGAGATGCTAGAAACCAATGTTTTAGCTTGAGTATAACTGAAAGGGACTTGGCCGACCTTGCTTTCAATGGGTTGCTTGCTCCCATTAAAGAAAGGTTAAATGGCCAGCAATTTCTTGATGTTAGTCAAGTGATGCAGAAGGCTCTGGCTCAGGAAACCCGAGTCAGAGATGCTAAAAAGTTTGTTAGGCCCATTGATAAGAAACATCATGTTAGCATGATCGACTGTCCTAAAAGTGATTCTAATTCCGATGAAGACGATCATGACATGTATATCGCTGAGTGGTCTTGGACAAACAAGAACAAACCCTTTGTTCGTTCTAGCTTGACGCCGACTCCTCGCAAGGATCGGCAAAGTGAGATTAAGTACAGTTTTGATGTGGCCAAGTGTGATAGGATTTTTGACTATCTTTTGCAGGAAAAATATATCAAGTTACCTAAAGGTCACATTATACCCTCATTGGAAGAATTAAAGCGCCGTTCTTATTGTAAATGGCACGATTCTTATTCGCATTCTACTAATGAGTGTAATGTTTTTCGTCGGCAGGTTCAATCATTAATAGAGGAAGGACGATTGAAATTCACCGAGGGCCCGAAGATGAAGCTTGACAGCGATCCTTTCCCGGTGAATACCATCGACCTTGATGGCAAGAAGGTGTTGATTCGTCCGGAGCAAGCCGAATCGGCTAAGGGAAAGGATGTCATCATTGGGGAGCCTAGGCCCAAGATGCTTGTGCCAAAGAGCCCAGAGGTTGGGACATGGAAGGAGAACAAGGCCAAGGCATCCACATCGAAGAAGCCCTACAAGCCCAAGGTGACCTTTGATATGCTCCATGACAACTACAAGAAGAAGAGTGCCGAGAAGGAGCGTGCCAAGGGAAAGCGACCAAGATCGCCCCCTAAGGACTGATTTGGTCCTTCGTCAAGGGTTTTGGAGCCACCCTTTCCCCATTGCCCTCAGGTCATGCCATGGGGACCATGTCCTATGCCGCCTCCAGGTTATCTGTTCCCTTACTTTATGCTTGGGAGGCACCCCTGCCTATGTACAACATGCCTCCGATGCAGGGTCACCATGGATGGAGAAGGGAGAGGAGATCGCTGCGAGGGCATGCGACAACTTTTGGTGGAAGCCAGTTCCCCAAAAAGGACCGGTTTGATGGCGAGAAAAGAGCGTACAAGCGCGCCAACCCTGAGGAGAGGGCTTCGGAGGCGATCACTATCAAGATAGGATCGTATGATGTGCCGGTACCATCTGGCAAGGAGGCTAAGTTGATATTTGGCCTCCGGTCCGAAGCCGCGAAGGATGCCGCGCAGAAGGACAGTCAGACCGGACGTTCTGCCGGTCTGACCGTAGCTCAGTAGCCTGTCAGACCGAGCCTTCTAGCTAGTCTGACCGCAAGTCTATAGCCGGTCAGACCGTGCCGTCTGGCCGGTCTGATACTCGCTCCGGTCGATTGAGCGGCCGCTAGTCGACCGCAGACACAGCACGGTCGACCGGCCACCAGGGCCGATCGACCACCGTTCGGTAAGAAGAGTTCCAAGGCGTTCCCTCTTTGGGCAAAGGTAATGGGGGACATTATTTGCCTCCTAGAACAGAGCCGAATCCTAGGTGGATGCCTGAGGATTTAACAGCTACCCAAAAGAGGAGGTTGCAGCGTCTTCGTGCTTCTGAATTAAAAGAGAAGGAAGCCGAAGAGAGGAGAGACATGGAGTTCGATGAGTTGCGACCACCACCTGTGAAGGAGTGGATGCATAAGTCATCAAATGTTGAGAAGCCGGTAGTTGTTCAAAAGGATGAACAATCGGCTGTGGAGGCATCGTCCAGCGAAAACATGGATATCAACATGGTTTGTATGTTGCCCATGGAGTTTTGCGCCATGGACGAGGCCAAGGTCGCTCAGATGTCGCTAGGTCCAAGGGATGCGGTCTTCGAGAAGCCCGACGAGTCCAACTGTCACATGAAGCCTCTCTATTTGAAGGGCCACATTGATGGGAAGCTTGTCTCAAGGATGCTAGTGGATGGAGGAGCGGCGGTGAACCTGATGCCTTACTCTCCCTTCAAGAAGTTGGGTCGCGAAGAAGCGGAGCTGAAGAAGACCAACATGCTTCTCAACGGCTTCAATGGCGAGTCAATGGAGGCGAAGGGGATCTTGTCCGTAGAGCTTACGGTGGGGGAACAAGACGTTGCCTACCGCCTTCTTCATCATTGATGTACAAGGTAACTATAGTGTCATCTTGGGGCGTTGTTGGATTCATGCCAACTGCTACGTTCCCTCTACTTTACATCAGTGCCTAGTACAGTGGGATGGTGATGCGGTTGAGGTAGTTCAGGCGGATACATCGGCTGAGGTTGCCATGCCGATGTTTCTGTAGGATGGAAACATGGAGACATGCAGTGCTTGTCAGGGTTAGATCTTTCTAGCTTTGATTTTATTAGTGTTTCCAAAGAAGGCTTTGTACCCATTTATGTAAAGCCAGCTAGTTTAGCACGACTGGGTGACATTACTTTATATGATGAATAAAGCAGCCAACTTGAAATGGTTACAAAAAAGAGTTCAAGAGTATCAGTCAACAAAGAACGATACTGGAGAGACTATAGAGGATTTTGACAAGGTAGAGAAGCTCGGTCAATGGTTCACATTAGCTGACCCATTAGAAGAAATAGACATAGGAGATGGGAGCGTACCAAGACCGACCTTCACAAATAAAAACATGAGAGCCGATCATAGAGTTAAGATGATCGAGTTGCTTAGAGAATATAGTGATTGCTTTGCATGGGAATACCATGAAATGCCTGGACATGGCCGTGATCTTGTTGAGCATCGGCTTCCGATAAAGTCAGGATTTAGGCCTCATAAACAACCTCCTCGTCGGTTTAACCCACTTATATATGATCGTGTCAAAGAAGAGATAGATCGATTATTGAAAGCGGGGTTTATTAGGCCGTGCCGGTACGTGGAATGGGTGTCTAACATAGTACCGGTAGAAAAGAAGGGGAGCGGCAAGATTAGAGTGTGCATAGACTTTAGAGACTTAAATAAAGCCACTCCTAAAGATGAGTATCCTATGCCTATAGTCGACATGCTAATAAATGATGCCTCAAGTCATAGAGTGATTAGTTTTTTAGATGGCAATGCCGATTACAACCAAATCTTCATGGCAGAGGAGGATATGTATAACACAGCCTTTAGATGTCCAGGATTTGTCAGGCTGTTTGAGTGGGTAGTCATGACATTCGGGTTAAAGAATGCTGGTGCAACATATCAAAGAGCGATGAACCTAATTTTTCATGATTTGTTAGGTTTCATCCTAAAGATTTACATTGATGATATTGTAGTCAAATCGGATGATATGGATGGACATATGGCCGATTTGAGGTTAGCTTTTGAGAGGATGCGTCGGTATGGTTTGAAGATGAACCCACTCAAATGTGCGTTCAGTGTGTCGGCGGGAAAATTCTTAGGATTCATGGTGCATGAGAGGGGGATTGAGATTGATCCTAAGAAGGTTGAGAAGATTCAAGACTTCAAAGTGCCGACATGCAAGAGAGAAGTTCAGAGATTGCTAGGTAAAGTATACTATTTGAGAAGATGTATATCTAACGTAGCAGGTAAAATCGATGCTTTTGTGCCAATTCTACGCTTGAAGAAAGAAGCCGATTTTACTTGGGGGCAGCACAACAGGAGGCGTTTGAGGGTTTGAAAAATATTTATCTACTCCGCTCGTGGTGTGAGCTCCTAAAGCCGGAATTCCATTTCGGCTATATATTGCTGCTGAAGACAAAGTGATTGGAGCCGTTTTGACACAGGAGGAAGATGGCAAGGAGTACGCAATTACTTATTTAAGTCGCCATCTTCCGGATGCCAAAACGAGGTATGTATTTGTAGAAAGGCTTTGTCTTTGCTTATACTATGCTTGTACCAAGTTACGTCATTACTTGTTATCTGGTACATGCATAGTTGCTTGTCAGATCGATGTTGTTAAGCACCTGTTGCAAAGGCCAATTCTGAGTGGGAGAATTGGCAAATGGGCGTATACATTAATTGAATATGATTTGGCCTATGAAGGGCCAGATTGTAGCGGATTTTATAGTAGATCATCATATAGACGTCGCTCGTGGAGATGAAGTCCGTTTGGTTAGCATTACACCTTGGAAAGTTTATTTTGATAGCTCTTCGTGTAAGGAGGGTCAAGGCATAGGTGTAGTTTTAATTCCGCCCAATGGTCAATGCTTTGAAGCATCGATTCGTTTGGAGTATTATTGTACAAATAATCAAGCCGAATACAATGCTTTGTTATTCGGTTTACAAGTCATGGAGATCGTTGGAGCTACACACGTAGAAGCGTTCGGTGATTCGGAATTGGTGGTGCAACAAGTTGCCGGGGTCTACAAATGCTTCGATGGATCATTGAACAGGTATTTAGATCAATGCCTAGATATTATTGCCAGTTTTGAGGATTTTACTATTAAGCATATTGCTAGGAATGAAAATTCTAGGGCAAATGACTTAGCTCAACAAGCATCTGGTTATAGCATCAAAAGAGGTTTATTTTTCATATTAGATCAACCGGTGCTTGATTATAATTTGTTGGACGAAATTGGCAAAGAGGCAGAGGCCAGAGGCGGTCCGGCCGGCGCACCGTCGCCGGTCCGACCGTGGATGGCCTCGGTCGACCGACGTTACGTGGCCGGTCGACCGCCGATGGATACCGTCGATCGGCGTTGCTTGGCGGTCGACCGACTTCACGAAGGTCTTTGGGGCACAATCTTCTCAATACAAAGGCCGAATTAAGTGGAAATTCGGACATGTGTGCCCCGAAACAGAGATGATTGGTGAATTCCTTTGATTAGCTTTTTGAAGGTTCCTAGTCTTAGGGTTGATCGAAAAATTCGGCGGCAAGCGTATAAGTATACTCTGCTTGATGAAAAGCTATATCGCCGAAATATAGATGGTGTACTATTAAAATGCTTAGATACCGATCAATCTAAAGTCGCTATGGGTGAAGTTCACGAGGGAATTTGCGGGACTCATCAATCGGCCCATAACATGAACTGGCTGCTTAGGAGAGCGGGGTTCTATTGGCCAAGAATGATTGATGATTGCTTCAGATACTACAAAGGTTGTGAAGCTTGTCAACGGTTCGGCAATGTCCAATTGGCACCGGCTTCGGTGTTAAATCCTATTATTAAACCATGGCCATTCCGGGGGTGGGCTTTAGATTTTGTTGGTCAGATTTATCCTCCGTCTTCAAAGGGGCACGGTTCGTGCTAGTTGCGACGGATTACTTCACCAAGTGGGCCGAAGCCGTGTCGCTCAGGAATATGACGCATAAGGAGGTAATTGATTTTATTCTGAAGCATATTATCCATAGATTCGGCATTCCTCTAACATTAACTACGGATCAAGCGGCTTCTTTATGTCTAAAGAAGTGAAAAATGTTGCCGAATCTTATGGGATTAAGCTGTTGAGTTCGTCTCCTTACTATGCTGAGGCTAATGGACAAGCCGAGTCTAGTAATAAGATATTGTTGAAGCTAATCAAGAAAAAGATTGTGGAACATCCGGGAAGGTGGCATGAGGTGCTTTCTGAAGCTTTATGGGCACACATGATATCCAAGCATGATGCCACCAAGGTGACCCCATTTGAGCTCGTTTATGGACAAGAAGCCGTTTTACCGGTTGAGGTAAATCTTGGTTCTCTTCGATATATAAAGCAGGACGATTTGTCAGCTAAAGACTACAAGTTCTTGATGGGTGATAACCTTGATGAAGTGGTCGACAAACGTTTGAGGGCTTTGGAAGAAATAGAAAAAGAAAAGAAGAGAGTGGCTAAAGCATACAACAAAAGGGTGAAGGTAAAAACGTTCCAAGTGGGAGATCTAGTATGGAAGACTATTTTGCCTTTAGGTTCCCGATGTAAAGAATTCGGTAAGTGGTCGCCGAGTTGGGAGGGACCTTATCGGATATGCGGAATCGTTCGGGGCAATGCGTATTTCTTGGAGACGTTTCAAGGAGAATGGTTTCAGCGGGCTATCAACAGTAAATATTTGAAGAAATACTTCCTGAGTGTTTGGCAAGATGCTTAGGGAGTTTTGTGGCCGATAATTGAGTTATCGTCCTAGGTAAAACATGTCTTATGCTTTTAGATTCACGATGTTCATCATAAAATGTAGGGGGACATGTGTTTACAACCAAAATTGGCACTTAGGAATCAAAATAGGGAAAGTTGCCAATATTTGGAAATCTGCCGGTTTCCTTCGGAGAGGCCGGTCTGACTGCCGTGTATAGGCCGGTCAGACCGGAGGCATGTGGCCGGTGAAGGCCAAAAACAAAAATTTTCTACCGCGCAAACCAGGAACACTTGCAAGTAAGGGCCGATAGATCGTTACCGATTGGAGTAGAGTGCAGCGGAATAGCCAATCAGGGCAATCCGATCCTGAACAGTGTAGCCGATTCTCGCAAGCCGACAGCCGATACCCGGGGACAGCCGATTCGCCAATCAGCCGATTCGCAGATGCCGTAGCCTATCCGAGTCGTCCGACCGTGTTCTCGCGCCTCGCTCCGATGCGCCCGACCGCAGCCCGATCCGAAGCCGATCAACGGCGCGCAAGCGTAGCGGCGCCTCACCGGTATCCACACGTCCGGGGACAAAACGCCGTACACCCGTGTGCTAGCACGCGATGCAAGGCTAGGGTTTGGCTCGAAAGTGGGGAGGGTTTCCGTGGAGATTGATCTCGGCGACTTCTAAAGCCGCGTGTGATCAGATTGATTTCGACGCAATCAATTGACTTGATGTACTTCTTATCGCAGCTCTCCACCCCTCCCTCCTTTATATAGAGTTGGCCGCGGGACTCGTGGCCGATCAGGACTTTTGAATTGGATCCCATCCGAATCTCATAGAGTTGGCCGCCCATACGTCGTAAGCCCATAGGACTCTATCCGATCGGATCCCTATCCGATCGAGCCGTATTCGAGTCCAACTCGAATGCCTGTTCTTATCCCCTTAAGCGTGCGACCATGTAGGTTCAGGTATACTCGGTTTCGGCTATAGTCTAACTTAGCCGATCGTCGACTCGAGTCCAACTCGCCGACACGTCAACGCGCGGCGCCTAGCGGCACATATTGACACCATAGTATACAAGAATATAATATCGGCTCGAACCTGTAATGTGTACACAAATCCCTTTGCCTCACGATACCAATTAAGCTATAGGCAAGACGTGTGCCATCCTTCAATAGCTTAACCATTCACTCGAACCGTATTGGATTATCCGTCGTTGATTGACTCCTCAATCAACTTAGCATGGCCATGCATTTCCATAATCCATTACCTCGAGAGGCCCAGAGATATCTCTCCAAAGGAGGGGCAAATTCCATCTTGATCACTCACATTCCACTCCATGTTTCATAGCAAACCCGAAAACTACCCTTATAACTACCCAGTTATGGAATAGCATTTGGTAGTCCCAAAGTAGGCTACTACACATGTTGGGATCCATGGTGATCTCAGGTCTAAGGACTTTGTCCCAACACTACGAGACCAACTAATGGCACATTAATTCTGTAGTGTCTCATGGTGGGTCTATCCAACAATGTGTTCTCCAACACATGTGTCCATGCTTATTGATTTGGTATCTCCATACCCATGATCTATGAGACATGATCATCAATCAATAAACATGCCGATCTTAGAATCATATTTGTTCCAACAATATGACATATGATCGTGGATCGTTTAGAAATAGATTCATAGATAAAGAGTCTCATAAATAAGTCACGTACTTATTGATCAATACAAGATGTCTATTTCATGGAACTGAATAACACTTTATTCATTTGTACATAAACATTGACGTGATATCCAACATCTCCATGTTGCCTCTAGGGCATATCACTAACAATCTCCCACTTGCACTAGAGTCAATCATGTAAGTATCTAATACCCATTGCTCTTGTGTGCGCCTCATGCTTCGGTGAGGGAGAGGTTTTGTCGGTGGATCGGCTATGTTGAGATCCGTGTGCACTTTGCATATCTTGACATCACCTCGTCCACTATCTCGCGGATGAGATGATATCGCCGAAGTATGTGTTTGGACTTCTAATGTGACCTCGGCTCCTTGGCTTGCGCAATGGCTCCACTATTGTCACAATAGAGAGACATTGGACCAGTCGTACTAGTCATCACACCAAGCTCGAAACGAATTTCTTGATCCAAACGGCCTCCTTTGCGGCTTTCGAAGCAGCAATGTACTCGACCTCCGTTGTAGAATCAGCAACGGTATCTTGCTTGGAACTCTTCCAGTATCGCGCCTCCGTTCGAGCGGAACACGAACCGATTGCGATCTATAATCATCCGTGTCCGTTTGGAAGCTAGCATCGGTGTAACCACTTAAAACGATCTCTTCTTCACCTCCATAGACTAGGAACATATCCTTAGTTCTTCTCAAGTACTTAAGGATATTCTTTACGGCGATCAGTGACCTTCACACGGATCCGACTGGTATCTGCTCGTAGCACTCAAAGCGTACGAGACATCCGGGCGTGTACAAAGCATGGCATACATGATGGATCCAATTGCCGAAGCATATGGAACCATACCAATCTTATTCCGCTCATCATGTGTCCGAGGACACGATTCTTGCTAAGATTAATGCCATGTGACATGGGCAAGAAACCTTTCTTGGAATCATGCATGTTGAACCTTTTCAACACCTTGTCAATGTATGTACTTTGGCTTAATCCAATTAGCCTCTTGGATCTATCTCTATAGATCCGAATGCCCAATATATATGCCTGCCTCCCCTAAGTATTTCATGGAAAAACTATTTTTCAATGAAGACTTGACGGATTCAAGCATAGGGATATCATTTCCAATCAGTAATATGTCATCCACATATAAGATTAGAAATACAATTGCGCTCCCTCGACCTTTTTGTAAACACAGGCCTCTTCTTCATTTTTGATGAAACCACACCCTTTGATTACTTCATCAAAATGAATATTCCAACTCCGAGATGCTTGCTTCAATCCATAAATGGATTTCTGTAGCTTGCATATCTTTCCAGGTGATTCTGGATCGACAAAACCCTCAGGTTTCCATTCAGGAAAGCCGTTTTGACATCCATCTGCCATATCTCATAATCGAAATATGCAGCAATCGCTAGGATAATCCGAATAGATTTAAGCATTGCGACGGGCGAGAAGGTTTCATCATAATCAACTCCTTGAATCTGTTTAAAACCTTTCGCCACCAATCGCGCCTTATAGATGTGAACATTTCCATCCATATCGGCCTTTTTCTTAAAAACCCATTTACACTCAATGGTTTTGACACCATCAGGTGGATCAACCAAGTTCCAAACTTGATTGTCGTACATGGATTCTATTTCGGATTTCATGGCTCCAAGCCACTTGTTGGAATCGGGTCCCACCATCGCTTCCTCATAGGTCTTAGGTTCATCGTTGTCCAACAACAATATATCACGTTGTTCCGCACCTGTGTACTGTCGGGCGCACGACGTGATCTTTCGATCTCCGTGGGGCGGTGTATCTGCGGTGGCGCAACACTTTGTTCCTCTGTTGTGGTTCCGTGGTCGCTGAAATGTTTTCGGTGTTTCTTGAACTTCTTCAAGATGCACCCTGCTCCCACTAACCCTTCTTGAAAGAAACTCTTTCTCCAAGAAGACACCATGTCGGGCGACAAACACTTTGCCTTGTTCCCGATTATAAAAGTAATATGCCTTAGTTTCCTTAGGATATCCCACAAAGAAGCACTTGTCAGATTTGGGTGTGAGCTTGTCAGATTGTAAACGTTTTACATAAGCCTCACATCCCCAAATTTTGAGAAAAGACAAACTAGGGGGTTGCCCTGTCCATATCTCATATGGTGTCTTTTCAACTGACTTAGATGGAACTCTATTTAGTGTGAGCGTAGCTGTTTCAAGAGCATATCCCCAGAAGGATAACGGAAGATCACTTTGGCTCATCATCGACCGCACCATGTCCAACAAGGTGCGATTTCTCCGTTCGGACACTCCATTCCATTGTGGAGTTCCTGGCGGAGTCAACTGTGGAACAATTCCACAATCTTTCAGATGATTACCAAACTCTTGGCTCAAGTATTCTCCTCCACGATCTGATCGTAGAAACTTGATTGTTTTCCCTAAATGATTCTGTACTTCATTCTGGAATTCTTTGAACTTTTCAAAGGATTCGGACTTATGCCTCATTAAGTAGATATAACCATATCTACTAAAGTCATCGGTAAAGGTAATGAAATACGATAACCACCTCGGCCGTTGAGCTCATTGGTCCACATACATCGGTATGTACGAGTGCCAACAAGTCACTTGCTCTTTCACTGTGTCCCGTGAAAGGTGCCTTTGTCATCTTACCAAGTAAACAAGACTCACATGTCTCAAATGATTCAAAATCAAAAGAGTGAAGCAATCCATCCTTATGGAGCTTCTCCATGCGTTTCTTATTTATATGGCCTAAGCGACAATGCCGGATAAACGTGGGGTTTATATCATTAGAGAGTTCCCTTTCGTATTAATGTTATAGATGGGAGACGCTTCAAGATTCAAAACGTATAATCCATTCACCAATGGAGCATGAAAATAGAACATATCTCGAGATATATTGAACAACCATTGTCCATTGATCTAAAACCATATCCTTCCGCTTGCAAACATGAAGCGGAAATAACGTTTTGACATAGTGTTGGAACACAATAACAATTATTCAATTCCAAAACTAATCCCGAAGGTAGATGAAGTGGTACTGTGCCGACAAGCGTAGCAACGCTTGCTCCATTGCCGACGCGCAGGTTCACCTCGCCCCTTCTCAATCCTCTACTTCTTCTCATTCCTGCAACGACTTGCAAATATGAGCTACTGCGATCCGGTATCAAATACCCAAGAGTCGGTAGGTGAAGTAGCAAGATTAATGTCTATAACATTAATACCTGAAGCGAAGTCGCACTTTGCTTCTTTTTGAGATCCTCCATGTACTTCTTACAGTTCCTCTTCCAATGGCTGTCTCCTTGCAATAGAAGCAAACGGCATCGATGCCGCCGACCCCTTCTTGCCCTTCTTTGCATTGGAGGCACTCGCGATCTCATCGGGAGTTAACTTCCTCTTGGTGCAAAGTTTCTTGACGGTGGTTTGCGCTTTGCCTTCGCATCATCATCACATGATGACCGTTTTTCCGGATACTCTCCTCAGTGTCTTTAGCATCCCATGCAATTCAGCCAAGGTTCTATCCATATTGTTCATGTGATAGTTTAATATGAATGGCTCGAAGCTCGGAGGGAGCGACCGGAGAATCACATCGGTAGCCAACTCTTGGCTAAGGGAAAACCTAGTTTTCCAGGACTCTCGATATAGCCAATCATCTTTATCACATGCGGGACGACGGGATTCCCTCAACAAGCCTGCATGCAAACAAGGACTTTGAGGTGTTGAACCTCTCGGCCCGAGCTTGGTTCTCAAACATGCCACACAGTCCCCGAATAATAGTGTGAGCATCGTTGCTCTCATATTGCTTCGAAGCTCGGGGACATTGTAGCAAGCATGAGACAGCTCATATCTAGGGCATCATTAGTGTGCTTCTCGTAAGCTCTCCGTGCGGTTGCAGTGGCATTCTTTGGAAAATCCTCGGGATAGGGTACTTCAAGAACGTACTCCTTACGCTCTTGCTTGAGAACAATTCTCAAGTTGCGATACCAATCCATAAAGTTTGTTCCATTTAATTTTTCCTTTTCGAGAATAGATCACAAATTAAAGGTACCGGGTGTAGTATTAGCCACCATTTATTCTACAACGAAAAAGCAAAGTTTAGCACAATGTTTATGCTATGTCTATTGTTAAACAATTTAACATTAGACTCCCATTACGTATTTTCCACCTTCCCTCTAGGTTACGTATTGGGTCAAGATCCACATGTTAATTAATTTTCTAGTGAGCTTTGGCATCACTGCTAGAAAATTAGTAACATCGGTAAGCAACACCTTGCTAATCACATCTCTATGTGACTCTTGTTGTTGGTGTGGCATCTCCATGCCCCGCGCCAACCTATGCCCCAAGGCCCAAAACTGTTTTGATAGCCTTGTTAAGTAAACCAAATGCTCCTGCATGTATATGTCCGACATATACCCCCTCGTGTTATGATAGAGAATGACACTGCTTTTGTGAGACCCACCATTGACGAGCATAACGGTGACGGGTGCAACATTTGGAAGGGCATCATTACTACTTAATTTTGCGAGGATGCTATCCTATCAAACAAACATATCACATATGAAAGGAAGAAGAATAGCATATAGTGAAATAGTATGGCCCCCTTCACATGGTGATCTCCATCTCCGTGCCTTGTGTACAGGATCTCCATCTTCATCACCGTTCTTTCTAGTGCCGAATGCTTGATTTCTTCAAACTAAGCTACTACTATAGAAGCTCTAATTGAAGATTACATCGACTCGCGGTCGTGAAAGAATATTACAAGCATTGCACGTATGAAAGAATATTACAGGATTGCACATATGAAAGAATATTACATGCATCACATGCATCTCATACATCTCATACATACAATAGGGCCATACCTTCTCAAAGCATTCTCTGCAAAACAAGTTAGGCGTAGAAACGTTTTCTACTTATCGCGAGCTACGGCATCGAGACGACCTATAAGGGGCAGCGCCGGAACACACACGAAATTCATAGATCAAATCTATGAATTCGCTACGAACCATGTCGGCATAATCATATTATGCCATCCCGATACACTATCAAGGGAGATGGTTTGTGTAGGCGCGAGGCAGCTAACAAGATCGGACTACGAGATAGCTTCGGCATAATCACATTATACCGTTCGATACACTATCAAGGAACGCTATCTCGAAGCCGACTCAAACCGAGTTCTATGGATATTGCTTCGACGTAATCACATTACGCCGTTACGATACACTATCAAGGAACGCAATTACCATCTACTCTCCTCAACGGATCCCGTAAAACCGATCGATCTAATCAACCCGTGCGCAAAACTTGTTCCAGATCCAATCTAAAACCCGAACTAAGCAAGATTAGCTCGATACCACTTGAAGGGTTACGCGGAAGCTACGCTAGCCGAAAACAAAAATTTTCTACCGTGCAAACCAGGAACACTTACAAGTAAGGGCCGATAGATCGTTACCGATTGGAGTAGAGTGCGGAGAATAGCCAATCGGGGCAATCCAATCCGGAACGGTGTAGCCGATTCTCGCAAGCCGACAGCCCGATACCCGGGACGGTCGATTCGCCAATCAGCCGATTCGAGATGCCGTAGCTTATCCGAGTCGTCGCCGTGTTCTCGCGCCTCGCTCCGATGCGCCGACCGCGCCCGATCCGAAGCCGATCAAGGCGTGCAACGTAGCAGCGCCGCCTACCGGTATCCACACGTCCGTGGACAAACGCCGTACACCCGTGTGCTAGCACGCGATGCAAGGCTAGGGTTTGGCTCGAAAGTGGGGAGGGTTTCCGTGGAGATTGATCTCGGCGACTTCTAAAGCCGCGTGTGATCGATTGATTTGGCGCAATCAATTGACTTGATGTACTTCTTATCGCAGCTCTCCACCCCTCCCTCCTTTATATAGAGTTGGCCGATGGGACTCGTGGCCGATCGGGACTCTATTTTGAATTGGATCTCATCCGAATCTCATAGAGTTGGCCGCCCATACGTCGTAAGCCCATAGGACTCTATCCGATCGGATCCCTATCCGATCGAGCCATGTCGAGTCCAACTCGAATGCCCGTTCTTATCCCCTTAAGCGTGCGACCCGTAGGTTCAGGTATATTCGGTTTCGGCTATAGTCTAACTTAGCCGATCGTCGAGTCGAGTCCAACTCAATGCCACGCAACGGCGCCTAGCGGCACATATTGACACCATAGTATACAAGAATATAATATCGGCTCAACCTGTAATGTGTACACAAATCCCTTTGCCTCACGATACCAATTAAGCTATAGGCAAGATGTGTGCCATCCCTTCAATAGCTTAACCATTCACTCGAACCGTATTGGATTATGCATCCGTTGATTGACTCCTCAATCAACTTAGCATGGCCATGCATTTCCATAATCCATTACCTCAGAGGCCGAGAGATATCTCTCCAAAGGAGGGGCAAATTCCATCTTGATCACTCACATCCCACTCCATGTTTCATAGCAAACCCGAAAACTACCCTTATAACTACCCGATTACGGAATAGCGTTTGGTAGTCCCAAAGTAGGCTACTACACATGTTGGGATCCATGGTGATCTCAGGTCTAAGGACTTTGTACCAACACTACCGGGACCTACTAATGGCACATTAATTCTGTAGTGTCTCATGGTGGGTCTATCCAACAATGTGTTCTTCAACACATGTGTCCATGCTTATTGATTTGGTATCTCCATACCTATGATCTATGAGATATAATCATCAATCAATAAACATGCCGATCTTAGAATCATATTTGTTCCAACAATATGACATATGATCGTGGATCGTTTACAAATAGATTCATACATAAAGAGTCTCATAAATAAGTCACGTACTTATTGATCAATACAAGATGTCTATTTCATGGAACTGAATAACACTTTATTCATTTGTACATAAACATTGACATGATATCCAACATCTCCATGTTGCCTCTAGGGCATATCACACGATGATG